>CAUYRT010098478.1:0-13067 GCA_963574885.1 Lepilemur ruficaudatus
GCGCCACCATGCCCGGCTCATTTTTTCTATATATTTTTAGTTGGCCAATTAATTTCTTTCTCTCTGTTTATAGTAGAGACGGGGTCTCACTCTTGCTCAGGCTGGTTTCGAACTCCTGACCTTGAGCGATCCGCCCACCTCCGCCTCCCAGAGTGCTAGGATTACAGGCGTGAGCCACCGCGCCCGGCTCCATTAAGTCTTAATACTAAAAGTTCACTTAGGCTTTTCAAATTACGATTAAAATTAACATAGATATGAAAATAACAAAACTCATTCTGTCATGTCATAAAGACTTGCTACGCTATAACTATATTTTTGTAACCTAATTTTTTCTACTTTCCGCTGAAACTCAGAATTTTTTCCCTCTATTTCTAATTTTTCCCTATATTTTCAGAATGCTATCATTTCACAACATTTAATGGGAATACAAACGTGAAATGTAGTCACTGAGAGCACAGGAAGGAGTCTGGACCTTTTAATACTTACAGTTCTGTAAGAAACGAAGCCTGTCATGGAGGCTTTCAGAATTAACAGACACTAAGCCCATTACAACATCACTGTGGCCTAAAACAAAACAAAAACATTTAGGTTAAAAACTATTTATATTTATTCTTTATTTTATAATTTCTAAAATGTGACTTCTACTTGAAAATATTCTGAGGCAAAAAGTCTTATAAAATAAGTTTAAATAAACTTTATCCAATTTGACAATAGCATAAGCTATACCTAAAACAATAAAATAGAAATCATACAAAAACTAAATATTTCTTTTTCAGATATCAGCAGGATGAAGTCACAATCTTTTATAGTAAATTTTAATCCTCTTCTCATAAATCATGAGCATAGTTTTGTTTACTATAAATGAAATCTTACATTTAATCAAGTGCATTTTTTTTACTTTTTACATGAGTCACAGAAAAATATATACTTAATAGTAGAAGAAAAGAGATCAACCTATCCAGATCTATGCTATTTTCATCAATCCATGGAAAAGAACATCCAAAGTGTAGACTGTACATATCTTACCGTTCATGTATTTTGTTGCAGAATACATACAAATATCAGCTCCCAGAGCCAAAGGCCGCTGAAAGAAAAAAGTTTTTTGTTTTAAATGCGAATCCATTTGAAAATATACCTCATTACCTGCCTATTTGCAATTGTAAATTCCATTCCTATTCTAATCCATAATAACTTGGTAAAAGCATATACATCTTAAAATTTTCCAGGATCTGTGATATTATCTTCCCCTTACCTCTCTCCCAAAAAATAAAAATAAGAAGCATTGAACCCAGTATTCAATCTCAAAGCATAAGTTTTATGGAAATAGCAAGTAAACCCAGGTCAACAAGTCTCCAGGACCTGTTTCTTTATAGCAATTGCAGACTGGTCCCTAAAGTTATTACCTACAGCAGACACATTGGTATTTTATGACTCATTAAAGTCATAAAATAGTTGACATAAATATTCAGCAATTTTTATGTCAAGTAACTATAACCTAATCTGCTCAGATTTTAAATCATTAAAATCTTATCACATATGCTATAATTATTCACACATGGTTTGCCATAATCTTGACCCCTAACAATTTTTATTATACAGTCAGCCCTCCCTATTCATGTGTTCCACATCCATGGATTCAACCTACTGAAGACTGAAAATATTTGGAAAACAAATGAATAGTTGTGTCTGTACTAAACATGTACAGACTTTTTTCTTTGTCATTATTCCCTAAATAATACAGTAATAACAACTATTTACTAAACTTGGTGCAAAAGCAATTGCAGTTTCAGACCAAGGAGAAATAAGTTTGTTTATTCCTATAACATAAACATTTGTGCTTTGGGATTCAAAGAACTCTTGGAAAGTATTTTCTCCATCCTGCTGGTTGTGGAAGCATTTTCTCTGCAAAAATTTGTCGAGATGCTTGAAGAAATGGTAGCTGGTTGGAGAGAGGTCAGGTAAATATCATGGATGAGGCAAAACTTCACAGCCCAATTTGTTGGACTTTTGAAGCGCTGGTTGTACAACCTGCAGTCAGGTGTTATCGTGGAGAAGAACTGGGCCCTTTCTGTTGACCAATGCTGGCTGCAGGCGTTGCAGTTTTCAGTGCATCTCAATGATTTGCTGAGCGTACTTCTCAGATGTAATGGTTTCCCCAGGATTCAGAAAGCTACAGTGGATCAGACCGGCAGCAGACCACCAAACAGTGACCATGACCTTTTTTTGGTGCAAGTTTGGCTTTGGGAAGTGCTTTGGAGCTTCTCGGTCCAACCACTGACCTGGTCATCACTGGTTGTCGTATAAAATCCACTTTTTGTTGCATGTCACAATCCGATTGAGAAATGGTTTGTTGTTGCTTACGGTAAGGAAAAACAACACTTCAAAACAACGAATTTTTTTTTATTTTTGGTCAGCTCATGAGGCACTCACTTACTGAGCTTTTTCACCTTTACTATTTCTTCAAATGCCAAATGAACGTATAATAGTTGACGTTGAGTTCTTCGTCAACTTCTCCTGTAGTGGTAAGAGGATCAGCTTTGATGATTGCTCTCAACTGGTCGTTGTCAACTTCCGAAAGCCGGCCACTGAGCTCCTCATCTTCAAGGCTCTCTTCTCCTTTGCAAAACTTCTTGAACCACCACTGACTGTACGTTCATCAGCAGTTAGTTCCTGGGCCAATGCATTTTTGATGTTTTGAGTTGTCTCCGTTACTTTAGGCCCCATCTTGAATTCGAATCAGAAAATCGCTCACTCTTGCCCCACCCGAGTCAGAGCACATAACCTAAACATTTGTACACCAATAATATGCCGAAATAAAAAAATAGAATAAAGAGCAATTCCATTAAAAAAAAGAAAATCACTTGCATTTGCTTTTTATCTAACATCATATCCATAATCTAAAATAAATATAGAATAAACAGCAAGTAATAAGTCATTAGCAAAAAAAATAAAGTGAGAAATGTACATTAAAATGATGTATAACATAACCACATTTATATAAGAATGTATTCCAGTATCAAACAGCAAATTTCAACAATGCTAAAACCGCAATTACTTTTGCACCAAATACATAGCATTTACACTGTAATAGATTATTATATGAAATCTAGAGATGATTTAAAGTATACAGGAGGATATGTGTAGGATACATGCAAATACTATGCTATTTTCTATCAAAGACGTGAGCATCTGCAGATTCGGATACCCTTAGGGGTTCCTGGAGCCAATTTTCCCACGGATACCAAGGAACAACTGTACTAGTTTGCCATGTATAAAGTCACTTATAAAGAAATTTGTTTGTATTGTTTTCTCCCACCTAATTTTCCTACATATTAATCCTTTAACTTTTTGTTTTGTTTCTCTTTTATTATTATTATCTGACACAATATTCGTACATATTTATGGAGTATAATGTGATGCTTCAATACATGGATACATTGTACAATAACCAAATCAGGGTAATTAGCATATCCACCACCGCAAACATTTCTCATTTCTTTGTAGTGGGAGCATTTAAAATCCTCTCTTCTAGCTCTTTTGAGATATACAATACCTTATTGCTAACTACAGTTATCCTTCTGTGCAATATAGCACCAAAACTTACTCCTCCTCTCTAATTGTAACTTTGACCACCCTCTTCCCACCCCTCTTTCCCCATCCCCTCCCAGTCTCTGAGAACCACTGTGCTAGTCACTACTTCTAAGAGATCAACTTTTTGTAGATTCCACATATGAATAAGATCATGAGGTACTTGTCTTTCTATGGCTGGCTTATTTAACTTAATATGATATCTTCCAGGTTTATCCTTTAGTTTTAAAATATCTTTGTTCACAGTGAGAGTAAAAACTTTTAATTGACTTACCAATGTATGATCAACAACTTTCCATTTACATGTTCTTCAACATAAAAGTACACGTGTGTGTTTTAACCTCACTAGAATTGTTTAGTCTTTGAAAGATACTAGTGTAGGTGGCTATGGGACCTTTTCATTTACGGTGTTTCAAAAATAGGATGTTTTAAGTAAGTTATTGCTCAAAACACTCTCTGCATATGTGCTTGCTCATCTTTGGCTAGAGTGATGAGATCAAAGCAGATGTGGTCTAAGGTCTCTTCTAGTGCTAATGTTCTGTAAATTTTATGGCCAAAAGAGAAAAAAAAAAAAAACCACAACCATCTGTTGATCTCATTTTATGTGCTAAGAATCATGCTAAATATTTTACATAAACTAGTGAAGCACTGTACAAAATACTTTACCTAACTAAATAAAATCAGTACCTTCGGCTCTCATTGTATAGATGAGGAAAAGGGACTAAGAAAAACGAGATAGATCCCTAATATGAAAAGCTAATAGAGCCAGGACTCACATCCAGCCTGCCAGATTCCAGAGACACTACTATGAAACTTCAGGCTGGTGTGTCCATTTTGCCCTCTGTCGGACTTATACGAGACACAGAAAACAAAAGGCAGGGAAGAAAGAGAGTATGTTCAGTTTTTCTGAGGGTAAGACAACGAGAGGACCTTTTTAGGAGGAGATTTGCTTTGTGGAACCAATATATATCGCTGTCTAGGGATGGATGATAGGATTCTGATTAATTCAACTGGAATGAACTCAAGTCCAAATAAACCAAATTCCAATCCTTGGCAGGAGGAACATGATATGGGCCTCTAAAAGGTAGAAAAACTGGACCTATGTTAGTGACAGTAATAGGAGGAAGAGGGCCAGGCTTCATGAGTAACCTGGGTGGGACCAGGCTAAAAAAACTCATGCAATCTTTTTGGAATATGCAGACTCACCGTGACTCAGCTAAAGCCATCCTATGTTGTGTTAACTTGCCTAATGTAAGTGGCATATGGGTTAAGCAGTTGGGATAAAGAATCCTACCCTCAAAATCACCTGGGACAAATAGATGATGCCAGGGGATTTTTACTTGGAAACAGATTGCTCAACCTGATATAACCAGTAGCCAAAGACATAGCATAAGCCAAAGGCAGATGGCCCATGAAGCTATCTGAATTCAATGTAGCCAGGAACTGTGTTTCAAGAAAGGAAAATAAACCATGACAGCGCCTTCAAATAAAACAGAAGAAGGTAAAGAACAGGTTTATGCAAACTGCCCACAGAGTCACTCTACCACAGGGAGGCAGAAGCCTGGGTCAACCTTAGGGGACCCAAATCAAAGGGGATAAATATAACAATAGAACCTATAAATATCCATCTAATTGAAGAGCTGGAGACAATGAGCTGGGTTTCAGGAACTCTGCAGAATAAAGATGAACTACAGGAAGTGTACTAAGTATGACAAGATACAAGCAGGAAGAAAAGAGCAGGGAGAAGGTAACTCCTAACAAGGAAAGGAAATTCAAGTTAGGTACTCAGAGGAAAGGGAGGGAGAACCTGTCGGGAAAAGGCAGACAACAGTCAATTAGAGAGAGAGCCCAAGAAGATCTGTCAAGAAAAGCAAAACAGAAAAGAGGAAAACCCTAGCAAAAAAAAAAAAAAAAAAAAAAAACAGGAAGAAAAGAAAGCAATGAAGGATGTATGGGAGGGGTGGTCTTAGGAGGAAACCAATGTAGAGAGGTAGGTAGGAAAGCAGACAGTTTACAATGAGATGCTATGGTCTGAATGTTTGTGCTCCCCCAAACTCAGACACTGAAATCTAATCTCCAGTGTGATGATATTAAGAGGTCAAGCCTTTGGGACATGATTAGGTCATACGGGTACATCCCTCAGGAATGGGACTGGTGCCCTTATAAAAGAAGCCCAGAGACCTGTCTTGTTTCTTCCACCATGTGGGAACACGGCAAGAAAGCGTCATCCACGAACCAGAAAGCAGGCACTCACTGGACACTGAATCTGCTGGTGCCTTGATCTGGGACTTCCCAGACTCCAAAACTGTGAGAAATAAATTTCTGCTTATAAGCTACCCAGTTTATAGTACTTTGTTATAGGAGCCCAAAAAGACTAATATAAGAGGAATATATTTACATAAATATAATTTAGGTATAATGTAAAACAAATGAAGTAGCAATTCATAATGCAAATAAGTTAAAGATATAGAGGTCTAAGCATAGTCTATCAGGTGCTAGAAAGGGAAAAAAAACTAGAAAGAAAGAAAAGAACTGGAGAAATATGTGTGTGACATATGGTCAGATATCATTAAGTATAGCCTTTCTTTTATAATATGTATAAAAACACATGAGATGTGACTAAAAAATACTGTGCCTGATTTGTAACCATGACAACAGCAGTGAAGTCCCCAGTACGCATATGGGAATGGCAGATACGATAGTATCTGCCATAATGAGGCCATTGACACTACACTTAAAAAGCACAAAGTACCATGAAAGACATTAACATAGCTTTGAAAGGATACTTATGAATAGCAGAAAAGGTCCAAATTTAATTCTTTATCTAATACATAATTATGATTAGATTTGATTATAGTTATTATTGGTCTACTAATCATGCCAAAAAAATTTATTTTCATTTACCTGGAAATATGGTGATATAAAAGTGTTATCCACGACCAAAATAATGTCTCCATGTTTATGAACAATATGTGCACAGGCTTCAATGTCAATCATCTTCAGGCTGGGGTTTGTGGGGGTTTCAGTCCAAACAAGCTAAAATCATTCAGTAAATAACAATAGTTTATAAAAATATACTTAAGGGTACATGTTATATATTGTAACAATCTGGGAGGCTACTTTATATAATGGAAATGCAGGGATGATGAAGTTGAAAAGTTCAAATCTGAGTCCTCACCTCTCCTACATATTTCCGAGAGGCCATAGCTAAGTAACTTTCCTCTTCATTGATATAATGGGGTTGGTAATACTTATAGAGTTGTTTTAAGTATCAAACGAGATAATGTGCACATAAGCAAACGAGTGCTAAAGTTAATTATTCTAATTATTTTCCAAAGACGTAGCTCAGTGTCTAGAAATTTTGTTCTCAAAGAAATAAGGTTGTATAAGAATACATCCCATAATTTTCATTAAAAAGAATTCTCCCTACGATGCCAAAAAATATATTTAATATGAACTTAAATAATGCCAGATGCACTAGAAACCATAAAATAAGTACCTACGGCTTTTAGAAGAGCATTGGCTTTAGACTGAAGGAGAAAAGTGACAGAAAACATGGTTAGAGCTCACTTTAAAAAGAGACAATACAAACAGCATTGTGAAAGTAAAAAAAAAAAAAAAGAGAGAGAGAGAGACAATAGAATATTTATCCACATATCTCAAAGCCTAACACAACTCAGACATGAATAGATGGTAGACGCTTGGCAGTTATTGAAACGACTAAGGAAGAGAATTTTATTTGTTGAACAAGATGCCACTGTATTGAATTACATTAGCTACAGCTTTCTTTTTCAAAGAACTAATGATTTTTTTTATTACCTATTATTTAAATGGGCAAGAGATCTGATTTAATACTCCTTCTATTTGAGAGTTTTATTATGTTTCAAACACATAAGGTGGTTAAAATAATTCATATTCTACAAAAATCTTGATATATTTAAAGAATTTATAAAAATTACTCCTGGTAAGCATTATTATTCCTAGTGATAATAAAAAATTAAAATTAGAAGTAAGTAGATAAATACAAGACAGATTTTACATAGACTTAAAAATTCTACTACAAATGATAAGCCTGATATTTCAGGGGGCAAATGTATTAATTCAAGCCAGTAAAGAGCTTGAATTAAAGTTCTGTTCACAAGACTGAATATACTCACAATTTGCTTTCCTCCCTGAGAAAGACTAGACCAGCTATTTACATGTGTCCTTTCTACCAAGCAAGATTAAAAACACAAAACAAAACAAAACAAAACAAAAACAAGTTCCTTTTAATACAATCCTTCGTCACCAAAAGCTTTGTTAATCTGCAAAGTAACTATTTGTACATGAAAACATGTTCGTTTTTTAGCATTCACTGTAACATAATCTTGGGTACAATTCTAACCTTTTAATTTCTACCAAAACTGTGGAATAGGCTGATTTGTGAAAGACACTGGTCCTTTATAATTTAAATGAGGTCACAAGAAAGAATATCACATATGCCATTCACTCAGGAACAAACCACCTTCCCGTAGCATACAAGCTTCCCAGGAGGGAGGCAAAATATTGCTTGTGTCCCATTCTCTACTTCCAACTATTATTAATATTTGCAACAGTATCTATAAAGGCATGGAAAAAAACACCTTGCTTAGGGTTTTGGGATTTGGCAAGCTTACTTTCCTATAATCCAACCTCTGTGACGACTTCTTTTATCAAAACCAGGCTTGATAATGCAATGAGAATTGTGTGCTAGTGCACAGAGATTTTTTTTTTTTTTTAGCAATTACCATGTATGTAGGTATAGCACTAAGCATTTTATATGCATTATCTCATTTAATTCTCACAATCACCTTTCTAAAAAGCAGGTACAATTATCCCCATTTTGCAAATGAAGAAATTGAGACTTTGGTTAAATAATTTGCCCAAAATAATACACCAACTATAATACAGAATTAGAATTTGAATTCCACTCCAGAATTTATGTACCTAAACATTATGCTATACTGCCTGGGAGATGCCAGATCTATCTTAATCTTTTGATATTTCCAGTGGCTTCCAATACAATTTGTTCTTTGATATAATTTAAATTACATCCTCTGGTAAACAGAAATGATGGGGAAAAAAACATCACAAGGAAAACAGGCAAAACTGAAAACGAGTAGAGTTACCTTGGTTTCTGGTGTAATTGCTGCCTCTAGCAATTTTGTTTTGGAGCAATCAACGAAAGAAATCTTTAATCCAAATTCAGATGCCACCTTCCTGAAGTACTCGGTGGCACCTGAGGCAGAAGAGAATCAGATAATGGAAAGAACATTGTATTAAGAAATGTTTGTTCCTTACAGGTATAAACAATATAGACATATAAAGAACTCTTAGTCACCAATAAAATACAACTAAAAGCAATATAATAAACAATAATAAGGCTTGAACATTCTTTTTTTTTTATTTCCTTTTTTTTTTTTTTTTTTTGCTTTAGGTTCTTAGTTGTAAGATGGAGGGCTTGGACTTTAACCAAGAGTCAAATAAAACACACTTGATATTCACAAGTGGCATGAAACAGAAAATGTTTCTCAAAACACCCAATGTCTATTCTTCAACCATTAAGTGGCATGCTCCCTGAAACATCAGTATCATTTTGAACAATTACTTCCTAGTACTCAAATCAAAAATAAATGAACTAATGCCAATGAAATGTTCAAAATAAATTTCAATTTAATTATATTAATACTTTGGTAAGATTGTTACCGAAACCTCAGCACTTGTACTTGAGGCCACATCAGAAGAAGGAGTAAAAGTGGTTTGAGAAGGAAGGAGAAGTTTATTACTTTGCCATAAAAGGAGGAAAATGGTAGACTATCATCTCAAAATCCAAATTCCTGTACATAGCAGAAATACAGAGCTTTTACTGGGAGGGCCCTAAGTTCTAGGCTATTATCATTCAACCTGAGTTAATGATTTTAGTTGTCCTATCTCCGCCATCCCTGCCAAAGACAAAAGCCATGACCTCTGCCCACATGGGAGGCCCACCTAGACCTCTAGACCTCTGCCAGCCAGGTGCCTGGACTTTGGTCCATCTCCCACACTGTAAAAAGTAAAAGATATTCCTGTGCCTCTCCCAGCCACTGGCCTGAGACAGGCATGCAGGTCTCAGGACCATAAAAAGAAAAACAGTGGGGGAAGGTTTAAAGATTCAGAAAACCCTTTTGCCGTGGTTTGTTTGTTTGCTTGGTTTTTGGTTTTTTGCGGCCATTCACTCTGTTACAATAGAAAATAATTGGTTACTATTCTTTGTACTTTCTCAATCTTTTCTATGTGGCTCTAAAAGCTTTAACAGACAAAATGAGACAATGTAAATAAAACTACTAGATTTTTATAGTGAAAGAAGATAAATCTTCAAATTAAAATAATTTTTTTATAAACACCCTTCTGGATTTGATTTTTATCTATGCAAATTTAATGGAAAAATTGCTATTATTGATAGCCAACAAACAAAAAAAGAACAAAAATACTCTATGCTCGAAGAATAACTAGTCTTTTGATATTACATAGACTGATCTTAGGTAACATAAATTGAAAAAGAATATAAAGAATTGTTAAAAATCAACAACTTTCAGGATTTAGTACCTATGTTTGCCATGAGGTTTTTAAAATGTGTTGTAAAAATAACTAATGGTTTGAGATTTCTATAATTTCAATTCAACAAACTATTATAAGGACCTAAGATAAAATACAAAGCACTGTGCAAATGTCTGAGGGATCAAATGATTACTATTAAATGAAAGTAAATCCTTTCCTTTCAAAAACTTAGATATTTAACTGTTGAAAAAGAAAATATATAAAATGATAGTACTCTAGAAATCATTTTAATTATTTGAAAGCATTTAGAATATATGTATATGTACATTTACAAAATTCTTTGCTGTTGTTTGAACACAAAAATCAGTCTTGATTAAAGGCAGGAGCAAGTCTGTCTACTCCCCACTTACTCACCTTAAACAAGTAACATTTAATCTCTTTGAAAGGAGAGTTCTTAAATTTGAATACATGAATGGGCATCAAGGGGTCAATCTGTGAGACCCCTAAATTTAAATGTGAAATACTGGGTGTAGTCTTAAGACCATTTTTGGAGGGAAGGGGTCCACAGCTTTCAACAAATTTTCAAAAGGCTCCCTGAAACAAAAAATAAAAATAAAAGGGGGAAGAGGATAGGCAGTGTTGCGCTCTTTTGAGTTATAGTACATCTTCATTGCAGGTAAAAACTTTAAGTTATTAGAACATGCTCCCTAAACATGATCTTCTCTAGAGCAGAATATGTCTGAAAGTTACTCACGTCCTACATGCTCTTTCTAACAGCTTAAATAGAATTCTAATTAAACAATCTTTCTTATAAGCTGTTCCAGAGATGAACCCTAATTGTTTATGCGCCTCCTTTGCCATTCTGAGACAGCATGAAGATGCCTATCACACCTTTAAAATATAACAAATAACCCATAATGCTGGCAACGTTGTTAACATAATTCAGGACTCATTTTATTATTAATACTTTTAACAGTTGACACAATATGAATGAGAGGGGTCACCTACCTCCATACATATCATCCATACAAATAATTTGGTCTCCTGCTTTTAAAAGATGGGTAATAGTCATAGTGGCTGCTAAACCCGAAGCAAAGGCCAAACCTAAAATAAAAATCAAGTTAGAGTAAACCAAAAAGTCAGACCTATAGGTTAAAAAACACCTACAGTATTTACTTGCCTTACTTTTTGTCTCCTGTGCTGACTGAAGGACAGCCTTCACTGCTGAGTCATCAGTGATCCTCTGATTAATACCATTACAGAATCCCTCTTTCTATTTCAAGACTAAAATATCTCTCTGGGCCCGGTAGCTCACCCCTGTAATCCCAGCACTTTGAGAGGCCAAGGCGGGAAGATCACTTCAGGCCAGGAGTTTCAGACCAGCCAGAATGAGATCACATCTCTACAAAAATTACCAAAATTAACCAGGTGTGGTGGTGTGCACCTGCAGTCCCAGCTACTCCAGAGGCTGAGGCAGGAGGATTGCTTGAGCCCAGGAGTTTGAGGTTGCAGTGAGCTATGATGACGCCACTGTCCTACACTCCAGCCAGCTGGGCAACAGAATGAGACCCAGTTTCAAAAATAAATAGATAAGTAAAATATCTTTAAGATAAAAATATTTAATATAAGTAGGGACTTTTGTGTTATATCAATTCTGCCTTGGTTACAACATTTCTCTGAAGTACTTGAAATAATTCTTTACAAAAATCTGAGATAAAAGGGCTATTGCCAATTAAATTGCAGTTTAAAAATATTAAACTAAAAAATGTCAAACATAAGGAATAGAGGAAAGATATGATTCCTTCATTAAGTATATGGATACACAATTCAGCAAGTATTTTAACAAAACTCAAAATCAGACCTGAGATCTATCTGATAAATGTAATCATAATGGATACATAAAAATGAAAATACAAAGATGATTTAACAGCAATCCACTGCCTTCATGAAAAAAAAAATCTTCAGGGAGTTAACCTTTAATATCTGTGAGTACATTGTCACGGGTTATTGGGACTTGCAAATAGACTTTGGTGCTATTTCAAGGCACAAATTATCAGGTGAATAAACGAGAGTATAAGAAGGTTTATCTTCTCATGGGTAGTGTTATTAAACTTACGTAATTTTTATCTATTTATGCTGAGGCTTCATATGAAGAATGTATTCACATGAAAATTAAATAGTAAATGCTGGCATTTTGCTTCTGTTCATATTTACTTGTACTTGAGGATTACAATGTGCATATTATACCAAATGCGGGACTTTGTGCACAGAATTCCAAGTCTTAGTAGAATAAGAATTTTGAACTAGTGAATCTTTAGTTTTTCCAGTTCTATATTCTGTGCCTCTGTTTTTCCAGTTCTATATTCTGTGCCTCTATGATTTTTTGATCTTTTTTTCTTTTGTTTTCTGTTTGTTTTTCAGCTTTTGCCTTTAAAGTCATATGATTTTCTCAGTATATTAAAAATGGATTCTTGCTGATGTATATAGAAGCTTGAAAGAAAAACAAAAAAGAAAAAGAAAAATGGATTCTAGACTGTGAAGTGAAAATTACTTACTGTACTTGGCCCCATCCAGGGCTGCGACTGCTCTTTCCAAGCAATTCCTAGTGGGATTCCCAGAACGGCTATAATCAAAACCCTGAAGAAAAGAAGTTAGTGTAAAAATTGAAAGTATTCCCACTTAGAACTGGAACCAGACAAGTGTGCCCGCTATCACTGCTTCTATTCAACATAGTACTGGAAGTCCTAGCCAGAGCAATCAGACGAGAGAAAGAAATCAAGGGCATCCAAATGGGTGCAGAAGAGGTCAAACTACCACCCTTTGCTGACAATAGGATGTTATATCTAGAAAACCCCAGAGATTCTGCAAAGAGACTACTGGTATTGATAAACAAATTCAGCAAAATCTCAGGTTACAAAATCAAC
>CAUYRT010098480.1:0-26606 GCA_963574885.1 Lepilemur ruficaudatus
AGTCTCACTCTGTTGCCCGGGCTAGAGTGCCGTGGCGTCAGCCTAGCTCACAGCAACCTCAAACTCCTGGGCTGAAGCGATCCTTCTGCCTCAGCCTCCCGAGTAGCTGGGACTACAGGTATGCGCCACCATGCCCAGCTAATTTTTTTCTATATATTTTTAGTTGGTCAATTAATTTCTTTCTATTTTTAGTAGAGACAGGGTCTGGCTCTTGTTCAGGCTGGTTTCAAACTCCTGACCTTGAGTGATCCTCCTGCCTCAGCCTCCCAGAGTGCTAGGATTACAGACAGGCGTGAGTCACCACGCCCGGCCCCTCTGCCTTGTCTTTATGCTTACTGATATACTGCCCTTTCCAATGGTAATTTTGCATGCATCACCAACACAACCTTTAAGTAAGGCAAAGCTGAGTTTATTGCTTGCTAGGATAAAGAAGACCACCACCTCAACAGAGCTTTGGTAGTGTCTCAAACTGGGAAAGCAAGGTGAGCTTTTATTGATAATTTGAAGCATGGTTTAAGGCCGGTTTTTCAGTAGCAGAGGGTTGTAGGGGCTTGCAGGGGGAAATGGCTGATTAGGATTGGACACTGATCTTGATATAGCAATTTAAGATTGGTGGAAAGAGCAAGCAAGGAATCTTAAGGCATAAACTCTTGATGCTTTCTGTTGACCTGATAGATTTTTCAGGAGGTTCCTATAATGAAGAATCTAGTTATTTTTCTGTGCAGGAGTCTTCTAGAATAGTAAAGTTATGTTAATGAAGACAAAGTAATAATAAAGTCATGTTTATGTGGACAGTAAGTTATATTGGGGTAGGTAGTTTTGGACCACAGTATCCAAACTGGGTGTGGAGGTAGATGGTTTCTGCTCTCAGCCCTTAGGTCAAGATAGTGCCATGATGAGAAATACATTGTGTTTAATTTTGCAAAGATTATATTCTTCCTTGTAAAGAAGGTAAGTTGGAGGAACAGGAATTAACATTTATTGAGTATATATTTGTGGTAGTTACTTTACATTCACATTTAAGCCCCATGGCAACCCTGTGATATAAAAGTATTAAGTTATTATACAAATCAGCAAGTTGAGATCAGAGAGATTAAATAACCTACCCAAAGCCACAGAGTCAATAAATTGTATTGTTGGTTATGAACAGAGATCTAACATCAAATTCAGATCTTTCCTATACTCTATGCTGTTTAGTTTGTGAAGGCAAGAAGTACAATCTGATCATTAAACAGAATCTAATGGATTTATATGGCAATGTAAATTATGCAGATACATATTTCTCTGAATATGGAGTCATTGAGGAATAATCTGAAACTTGAAGATAAATAAAAACATGTACAACACAGGTTGAACATCCCTAATCCAAAAATCTGAAATCCAAAATGCTCCAAAATTTGAAACTTTTTGGGTGCTGACATGGGACACTCAAAGGAAATGCTAGTTGGAGCACTTCGGATTTTCACATTAGGGATGCTCAATGTGAATATAATGCAAATATTCCAAAATCTGAAATTCAAAAAACTTCTGGTCCCAAGCATTTTGGATAAGGGATACTGAACCTGTACTTAGTACTTTTACTAAGTATTGAAGATCCCTTTACTAGTTTAGGAATGAAGGAATGTATTATATGCAATGTCTTGTGCATTTAGCAAACTTTGATTAATGAGTCTACAGTTTTCTAAGCACTATCATCAGACTCAAAGTTAAAAGGGAATAAAAAAATGTTTCTGTCCTGTAATGGCTCCAGACAGCTTGGGAAACAGATACAAGCAGGTTATTACAATGCAGTCTGTAACCACTGTATTAGAAGCATGCACAAGATGCTAAGAGAACATAGAGAAGAAAGCTCCTAAGGGTCAGAGAAGGCTTTGTGGAAAAGTTGATGTTGAGGCTCAGTCTTGAAGGGAGTATGTCTAAGTGTGCCAAGTAAATAGAGTGAGAGTTTGGGGAGGGGTGCGGTATGCCAAGAGGAGCACGTGCATAGACACATCTGGAAAGGATGGTGTGTTCATGGAACCACAATATTCAGGTATGACTGAAATTTAGAGTACGCCTCTGATGCCTATTTCAGCAGGTCCTATTGATTTTTGTCTTAAAAGTAATATTTTGAATTCATCCCCTCTTTTCCATTGCTGCTGCCCTCCCTTTCTCTATTGCAAACCAAGCCACCATTATCACCTATTCTTGCCCTCCTTCCAATCCATTCTCCATGTATCAAGAAAAGTGACTTCTAAAATATAAATCAAATTATATCACTTTTTACATTGCACAGAGTCTCTGCCAGAACCTTAGCTTCTTTCTCCAACCTCAATTCACGCCACTCTATCCTTTCTATAGGGTTCTAACCAGAATGTTATTTTCTGTTTTTCTAACATAGCAAGGTCTTTCCATTCCTATTGCATTCTTATTGCATAGATTATTCCCTGTGCTTAAAAGAAATGCATTTTATATCATGACCCTTTATGCAAAAAGAAAGTTTCACAAAACAATACATACCTCATAATATGTATATATTCTGAACTACTTCATTTTTCAAAAATTGGTGGTTGAGACTCATGAATTTATTTCTTACTGGCAACCTACAATTTGAAAAGTTTGTCCTCCAGTTCTCTATCTCAGTCCCTTGTTTGCTTCTGTCATGGCAGTTGTAAGAGTTAGTAATTATTTTGTTGTTTTGTCTAGTTTTCGTGTATGTTTCCTCTGTAAGCTTCAGGAAGACAGAGAACATGTCTTATTCAGTGTTATTTCCCCAGCACCAGCAAAGTGCCTGGAACATAGAAGGCATCTAATACATATTTGAAGAATGAGTCCCTGAATATCTTTGTTGTGATGTCATATAAAATTTACAGTTTCGCTGAATGAGATTGTAATATTAAAGCTACAAAATGACAGGGTAATAGTGGGATGGATTAAAGTTCCAGCCCCACCATTCGTGTGACTAACTCTTGGCAAGTTAACTAATCTGTCAGGTGTAAGATGATGATATTGATTCAAAGTGTACAGGACTGTTGCAAGGATTAATAATGATAATGATGAAGATAATAACTACTATTTATGGGATACTTCACTTATGCCATGTAGTGTTTTGCTTAACTTTACAGGAGTACTGATAAAATCTAATGAGATAATGTTAACAGAAAGTGCTCAGTGTCAAGAACGTGAAGGGTCTGTGATTTTACTCTTCCAATTAGCCTACCACAGTTCCATGGATGGTGGCAGAAAACATAAGATCCTGGAGTGAAAGAAAAGGATTTTGTTATTCATAGCATTAGCAGTAATTGATACCAGAGCATCAACAATTTTTTGTGTTAGTTCCCCAAGCCCCTCTTTTTCCCACAGCACAATGTGAACAGGGTCAGATGATACCTCCATAAGCAGTGTGCCGTGTTACCGGAGAGAAACCCCGAGTCTTTTATAATGAGCAGTAAGCATGCCTGACCTTTGCTCTGGAGTGAGGGAATATTTGTGTTTTACAAATCTGTTCACTCTACAAATATCCTTGAAAAGATAGTCCATAACAAGACAGTTTATGCCTTGTTTACAAGACATGCAGAAACGTGAGTCACGTGAAGATTTGTGTCTCAACACTAAGCACAATGGTGTGCTATGCTTAGTGGTGTGCACGTATGGTATATAATACTTGATATTTTCATCTCATCTTATCTTCTCAATCATACCATGATATTTGTATTATCTTTATTATACGGAGAAGGACACTGAGATTCAGGAAGATGAAAGAAATAACCTAAGGTCACACAACTGTTAAATCATAGCGTTGAAATACTATTGTATGCCCATAATATGCTGAAATTAAAAAAAAAAGAAAAAAAGAAAAAACAAAAAAAGAAATACTAACCCAGCTGTTTGCTTGAAATCCAGAATTGTTTTTGTTCTACAGAATAACATTTGTAAAACAGCCAGCACTGTGTCTGATTCAGAAATATAACAACAGCGTACAGATTTGTTTTCCTTTCTTTCTTCCTTTCCATTCTGTTTCTGCATTAAGTTTAAATTTAGCTGGTTCATTTTATTTATTTTTACTTTTATTAACAATTGTGAAACAATTTCAAACTTACAAAAAAGTTATGATAATAGAACAAAGAACTCCATATCCCCTTTATCCAGATTCACCAATTATTAATATTAACATTTTGCCATCAAATCATCATTCTCTATATTTCTATCAATATAATAGATATTTTTTCCTGTATCATTTCAGAATAGGTTTCTGATATCAAGTTCCTTTACCTCTTAATACATAATCATTTATTTCCTAAGAACAGGCTTATCTTATCCACAGTACAGTTATTAGATTCACATAACATTGATATAGTACTATAATTTGCAGTCTGTATTTCAGTTTGTTGATTTTTCTTTCCAGTATAGGACCATGAATTGCACTTAGCTGTCATGTAACTGGTACATAAGCGGCCATAAGCTCACCTTAACTTATATCCACATAACTTGATAGAGGAGATAGACTGCTACCAGTGACTAGGAAGGCAGGTCCCATTCACTCTGCTGATGGGAGAAACACACATTTCAAATGTGGCCTCAAGAAGCAATTAAAGTTGTTGACCAACTGTTGTCATTAGTCCTAAGGTAAAATATTTATGTTAGGAAGATTTTCATCCACATTAAAGGGTACAACAGGGCTGACTGAATTATCTCAGTGTGTACTGTATTTTGCTGCTTACTTAATTCTCACAGAGCCACCTCACTCAATTCTGTACCACACGTTGTACATAGAGCCAGGCTAAATTTCTTTTATTGCAGATAATTAGTAGTAACTTGCCCTCCAAATCATTTGGGAATTTCTCTTCTGAACTGCGAAGTTTCAATTGTTGCCTTGTTTGCTTCTTTTTTTGTGTCTTGGAGTTTATCCAGACCTGTTCTTGAGGAAAGTTTCTGTAAATGTGGGAGGGTTTCTGCATTGGCTTTTGGTGGCAAATCTACAGAGCCTGACCTGGGTAGTATTACAGGGTTAGAAGTGAGAAATAACCAGGGGTAATTGACAGTTTAAGTAATTTAAGATCTGGAAGAGTGATTGGTAACCTTTTAAGAATTTTAAGACTCATAGTCTGTGGACTGTATTATATGGATAAAAATACAGAGCTAATTTTCATAAGAAAGTGTCAGTTTTGCCACCTATATTTGGTTGTGAAAGCATATGGATTTCTTTTTCATGAGCAAAACTAGGATTTTTATGCAGTTACCGCAGATTTTGATCTTGCCTGGCAAGGCTAGCTCTAAACTGAATTTAATGCTGGTCTAGAGCCAGACTGATAGGATATTTTTTGGCTCTGTACTCAGTATATGGGTACTAGGGGTAGGAATCGTGTTTGCCTATGTGCCAGGGAAGCAAATGGTTGAGGACTGCTGCAAGCTAATTGATTAATGTGCTTTCATAGTAGATGTTCTGGGAGCCAAAGATTCTATTACAATAGAGTCTCTGATATTAGGTTTCCAAATCTAAGGCTTAGAATTGTGCTTGGTGCACTGTAAGCAATCAACACATATTAGCCATTCTTATGTATTTAGAGTCTCTGGTCGTAGGTTCCCAAACCAGATCTGGCAGCTATGAATTTTCACTTTTGATACTGTCTTAAGAAGTGCTCCCTACTTTCAACCTCAGATTTATTCCTCATTCAATTGTGTTATTTAGTTTATTTCTTAAGGACTGTGGCTAATATTTTGTTGATTTTATTTTCTCTGTCAAAATTTTCAGGTTTACTGTTGTAGTCTCCTTTTATCATTTTGTTTTCATTAACTTTTTAGCATATTTTATTTTGTAAAACTTTTTATTTCATCAGTTTGAGGCCTCAAGTAGTTATAAATAGTCCCTTCTGTACCTGAGCTAGTCCTAGATGAAGCCCAATGCTAGGAGAAACAGCTTTACCTGAAGGGGAAAAAGAAAAGAAACCTTGCACCTAAGGAGACCTATAGACCACATTCCTATCTGAGAAAGCTGTAAATCCAACCTCTGAGACAGTTGAAGAAAGTTGTATCATTTCCAGAATAATTCTGAACCTATGAGAATGCAGGTGAATTAAAAACCATGCTCTCTAACATTTGACCACTTGAAGTGGTTCTCAATTTTTTTTCTTTTTTTTTAACCTCACCCATTTGAGAGAAAGATATACCACTAATTAAAAATACTGACTAGTTTGAGCATTGTTAAAGTAGGAGGCTACTACAGAATCCCTAAGCCATAGTTGTTAAGCCTTGTCTGCAGACTGAAATCACCTGAGAAACATTTAAAAATACTTTAAGCCTAGGCCTATTGGCCTGGGATGGGGGCCTTAAAGTAATGAAAATCATCACATGATTCTGATGTTCATCCAGGCTTAATAACCGCTATCCAAGGGCAACCTGGAGGCAGAAAGGTGTTAGAATCAGCTGGGGAACTTTTTAACATCCTGCTGCCCAGGTTGTACCTTGTACTAATTAAATCAGAATATTTGCACGTGGGAATCAGGCAGCGTTTTCTAAAGATCTCCAGAGTCTTTCCAACGTGCAGCAAAGTGTGAGAAGCACTGGTGTAGTGATTAAGAACATTGACCATGGCAGACTCCGGCTTAAATCCAGTTTCTCCTCTGATAGATTTGTAAGTTCCCTGTACTTCATCTGTAAAATTATTTAGCCATTTTATAGATTTGTCTAGGATTCAATGAATTAATGCATGTAGAGTACTTAGAATATGCTTAGTATTTGTTATGTTCTATGCATTCAATGAATACTGGCCATTACTATGTTATATTAGAATCTCTGAGGGCAAGGTATTTTGAATCCCTCCTTTCCCACTCCCTCTACTAGAGAATTTCTGGTGTGGGGAACTTATCATCCATTACCCTAGGTGAATGGTTTGGCCCTATGTGAAGTTAGATAAACAGAAAGCATATGTATGTGAGCCATACTGCTTAATTTTCAGTAGGAATTCCCTAAAAGTACTTTCATAAAATTGTGGTTTGGTAAAGACAAAGTTCTCATTTTTGCAAAATAATGCCTGCTCATTGTAAAGAATTAAACAATACAAACAGGTGCAAAGAATTTTTTAAAAACTCCCCCATAAATAATCACTATTAATAACATTGATTGACTTTTATTCTTAGATATATTTCTATGCAGATACACAGGCAGAAAAAATGAAGGCATATAGGAATGAAGTCTAGATAGATACACTTTCTGTAAGAACTGGGCTGTGTTGTAATGAAATTTTTTCAGTTTTATAATGGAAAATGTCCAACAAACTGAAAGTGTAATAGTATTATGATTCCTCATGTACCCATTACCAGAATGCTGTTTTAAATAAAAACTATTAAATATAGTTTTGTTTGAATTCAACAAAAGAGAAGCCAGAGTACAAAGAATTATTGATGTATTTCCTAAATGAGGACTTTACAGATAAAAAAAGAGACTGTAAAAAACAGTTTGGAGGGTTTTTTAAAAAAAACTTGATGTTTCAAATTTAGACAATATCAACCTGTGCCTTGAGAGGTGAGACTATTATATGTATAACTTTCCTGTATCTTTACCAATTTGTGTTGGGTTAACTTTCTCACTCCGTTTGTAGGATTATAGTCTGTTTATTAACCATATCTGCACAACTTGTCTCCTCATTTTATATTGAATTGGATAAAAATGCTTACCACCAATCTTTTTCCTGATATATGGATTAATTGTCTGGATTTCTTTTTATATAGATTTTTCAAGAAGGGCTCATGGTACTTTATTTTTTTTTAACTTTGCTTTTTTTTTTTTTTTTTTTAAGAAATCATGACTTCTCTGATAAAATAATCCTAGAAGTGTCAGAAGGAAGTTTATTCATTAGAAAATTAGCATATTTGGAATAGTGTCAAAATAGATCTAGAAATAATGTCAAAGTCTTTTTTGCTTTTATTTTAGAAAGAAAGGAATAACATTGTTTAGTTTTGACTTCAACTTTTCTCTTCTGGTACTGTAGATGCAAATGCACAGAACAATCCCAGTGTTGTCAGAAAATTTTTATATGTTGGCAACTAATTCAAATTAAAAAACAACAACTGAGCAGGTGAAACAGACATACCAGTTTGCAACTTCTCTATTAGATGAATCTATTCATATGTAATATCATTGCTAAATTATCTACTTGAACCAGATCATGATCTTTGTGATTAGTTAACATAGCTACACAGTGAAGTACATTTATTTCATTTCCCATGGAGTTTTCTTGATTGGGTGTTTTATTTTTGAAATTGAGTAACTTAACCAGGATGTAGCTCAGTGTTGAATTTTCTGTGTATTTTCCTGACATAATTTATTTTGATCTTTAATTGTCTTTTTTTAATTGAACTAGTTAATCACAGGGAAGAATATAGTTAATATATATGTACCCACCACCCACCTTGAAAAATAAAATATTACAAATACTATTAAATTCCCCAGGGTACCCATCCCTGAAGAGGTAATGTCTGTCTTAAAATTTGTGTTTATGATACCTGTGCATGTTACTCACTACCTATGAATGTATCCCTAAATACTATTTTGCAAGTTATTAAATTTTATATAAATAGTATCAGACTGTAATTATCTCTCTGCAGCTTGGGTTTTTTGTTTGGCTCAAGTTTTTAAAGAGATTTATCTATAGTGATGCATGGAGGCCTAGTTCTTTGATTTACTGCTGCATGGTATGCCATTACAGTAATGTACCACAATTTAAATTTGGTTCTTTATTTCATGGAAGTGTTTCCTTTTATTGAATGTGTTCTATCTCCCATCACCTTGCTCACACCCCTGATTTCAGCTGCCACTTGTGAGAACAGTTCCTGTGTGCTTCCATTCACCTATTGCTAACAGCACCTCATCCTGTCTGAAGCTCACTGGTCCCAGCACATACTTAGCTCTGGTGTGGTGGAGTTATTTTGGATAGAGAATTTTGGTAGACATTGTGTATGCTTCTTAGGAGGTACCATGGAAATTAATCCCCCATTGCCTGTATTCAGCGGCCTTGGTGGCATATGTATTAACTTTTCCTCCTTCCCTCTTACTCTTCTCAGTCTATCACTTCTGTCCTCAGGAACCATCTCCCAAATAAACTGCCTGCACACAAGTCTTTTTCTCAGGCCCTGCTTTTGAGGGAGCCGAAGTAGATATCTATAGATATTTTTTATTATTCTAAGGTTCTGTTGATTTATCTCTATGGCTTCTGGTAAGTGAGACCAAGTTAAGAACCTTACCAAATAAGTCTGCGCCATTCTGCCTCAGTATGTTTTGTATGTTTTCTTGGCTATCTCTTCCAAAGTTTGTGGCTTTGGGCTTTGTCTCTTTATCCTTATGTATTTGCTGCTGGAGAACCAGTCTACCTTTCTTCCTGTCTACTTGTTTGCCAGTCTTCCTTCTTTTTGGATTTTAGGGACATCAGTTTTCCTAAAGTTGGATAATTTTGACTTCAATCTTACTGTTCTCTGATTATTAATCTTTAAAATCTGCATTCTGTGATTATTGTAGTCCTGTGTCATATTTTGATTTTCAGTTACAACTATTCCTTTTTATTTCTTAATTGTTCTATGGTAAAAGATGTTTATTTGATTTTGAGACTCCTTTTTTAATCTCACTCTGTTGTTTTTTCATCTTGTCTTTTTAGTTCTTGTTTACTGTATTTATATTCTCAAAAAGTTCCAAATCCCAAAGCACTTGTGAAGAATGTCTTTATATTCATTGAGTTTTATTCTTCTGGGCAGAGTTCTTTGATCTCTTGTATACCACATTCTTTCCATTCTATGTTTCTTTCTGTCTATACCTCCCTTCCTCCTTCTCTCTTGCTCTGTTTCTTTCAGTTTGTTTGCCTATTGGTAATGCCTGTTCTTTTTCTTCTTGCTCATGCTTGACAGCTCTGCCCAGACTTTCTGTTTGTTCACACATTGTGTGGGTGACTTCTTCACTCTCCATGTCACATTTGTTCTTGGCTCACCTCACTTTTGTAGTTGAAAAATATAAACTCTGAGCTTCCCATTCTTCTTTTGTCTATCCTGTAGATTGTGGTGACCTGTGCACATTATTCCTGAACTCTGACTTGACATATTAAATTTTTGCTCACTGGCCCTGATACTTTTCGTTCGTCCTATGAAAATTCCTCCTGATTCTTACTGCTCGCATAAAAACATATCAAAGTTTGCTTCCTATAATTGGGGAATGTGTTGCTTTTCCGTTGGGAAGGTCCTCAGTGTGCTATCCTAGAATTTTAAGGGTACTTTCCAACTTGGAAAGTGTCAGAATTCACTTTTCTGTTTTACTCGTTTTTTCCCACAGCTCTGCAGCGTCTCCTAATCACACGAGGAAAAAAATAATGGAATTTATTCAATTTGTTTGTCTGTAGATTTGGGGTATTAATGAGTTTATTAATTCAATTCTATGACTTCTGATACATGAGGACCAAGTTAACCTCACCAAACAGGGCTGTTCCATTCTGCTCTGGAATCTGTTATATCTTTCCTTGACTATCACTTCTGAAGCCTATGACTTTGGGCTCTGCCTGCCCTATATATTTGCTGCTGGAGAACCACCTATCTACCTATTTACTATCTACCTTCTTTCCTTCCTTCCTTTTCTTTTTAATTTGATATTGGTTGGTGGGAAATTAATATATGAAGAAGCCTTTATTTCACTTTGTCCCAGAAGACTTTCTCTTTGGGTATTTTTTTTAATAGTAGGAAAATAAACATAAAATTTGTCATCGTAAACATTTTTAGTTCAGTAGCATTAAGTATATTCTCATTGTTGTACAACCATCATCATCTATCTGCAGAACTTTGTTCGTCTTTCATAACTAAAACTCTGCGCCCATTAAACAAGACTCCTCGTTCCCCCTAAACCCTTTCTCTTTTGGTTTTTTAAATGTATATCATATAAGAATGTTTCTGTGCCTTTTGTAAAACTATTGAAATTACTATTTTGGTATTTGTAACTTAGTCTTAGAATTACTTTTAGGAAAAGTTTGTTCCTACTGACTTGCTGGATCTATTACTAGAAAAAGCATGCTATGTAGTTAGATTCCTTTTGTACCACGATTGCCAAGAAGCACGATCATTATCTTGAGGTTAGGTTTTATGGTATACTTTTATACCTCCTCTTTATTTTATGTGCTTATTAGACTTCTCAGAGCTTCTTTGGAGCAGATGAAATACAATAAAAGAATAAACGATTTTTAAGTAGTTCTTAGTTTAAAGGAAAATTCTTTGAAAGAGAATTTTTTGTGTGTTGTTCATTTGAATGTAAGCATTTTATTACTACCTAAGTTCACAACTGTTTTGTCAAAGGAAATGCTTTGAAATTGATCTACATCGCTAAGTTTTTTTTTCCAACAGAGTTATTATAGTTAAGATAGGCAGAAAATCTTGGTTATGGATAAGTTTGATGTTATGTCCAAAGTAAACTAAAACCTTTTAAAGGGAAAAGGAAATAATGTTTATTACATGCTTATCATGACATTTTTTTAAATTATCACAAGAGCCCTCATTTATTACTTAGTAGGCTTATTATTCCCCATATTTCAGCTGTGAAAACAAAAGGTCATTCATGTAAAATGACTTTCCCAAGGTCCATAGCTAATAAAAGTAGAACTGGAATTTGGATCCCTTTTTTCTAGAAGAGATTATAGAACCTTTATTACTTATGTCTCTTTATTGGCAGGAATATTTCATAATATAAACAGTTAACAGCCTCATTCTATAAATATTTACCCATTTCTGGGAATATATTCTAAATAACTTTTAGGGCAATATAGTTACTTTCTAAGGATTAGAAATTTAAAAATAAAGATTGTACCTTGAGATTTAAACTTAAAAACAAACTAGGCCAAAGCAGAAATGTACAAAGTATCTTAAAGATAAATGATAGCTCTAGGTCTGAAAGTTTTGGCCATTTTTTACAGTTAAAGTTTGTGAAATTCCACAAATGATTTCTTTTGACAATAGGAGAGTGTTATTAATCAGGATGTCAAATAAATTGAATTATGCAATATATATGCCCTTTTGGATCTGGCTTTCAGTTCTAATGTATTTGAGGCTCATTCATGTTAAGTGTGTCAATAGTTTATTCTTTTTATTGATAAGTAATATTCCATTGAATCTAGAACAAATATATCAATAATCTTGCCTTGTTTTGTTCTTTTTGATTTTTAGCTTTCCAGAGTGTTGGATCTTCCACCAGAAAACTTGATCAAGTCAATATCTGCAGTTCCAGTTTCCAGAAAAGAGTTAAGTATAACGTGTTTGTAACAATCTAAAATGTTGCTGACTTTGATATACCAAAAAACAAATTCTTCAATTTACAGACTAGTCTTTGAAATTATTATAACAATAAAATATGATCCATTACATTCAAACTATTATTCCCTTGACTTAAATAATAAAATCTGTATTTTAGATATTCTGGAAGAGCAGATTATATTATGTTAATTATTTGTATGTTTATGCAAGTAACTATAATTATGGCAAAGTCTTTGGGCATGAGGTTCAAATTTAGTTCTGTAACAACAAATATTAATAAAAGAACTAAAATTGTGGTTAGAATCTCAGGGTGTTTGAAAGGAGGTTAAAGACCGTACTAGTTTTGTTTCATTTATACCCCTACCCACTCTCCTCGCCCAGATTGGATTATTTTGAAATCTGCGGTTTTTCGTAGCTTAGATGTTATGTCTTTTTTTTTTTTCCTCTCTCTCTTCTTTTAAGAGACGGTGTCTCACTATTTTGCCCAGGCTAGTCTTGAACTCTTGGGCTCAAGTGATCCTCCTGTCTCAGCTTCCCAAGTAGCTGAGACTATTACATCTTTTTAACGAATTTTTTTTTTTAATTTGTTTTTCTATCACAAAGCCAAACAGATAATCTCCTTAAGGAAATTCAGGAAAATACAGAAGAATAAGAAAAGAAAAAAGTCCCCAGTAGTCTTAGCACAGTAAGACAGGCTTACTTTTGATTTTGGCAGGCTAGCGTATTTTTTACTTTTTTTCTTTAAATGTTTTTCAGCTTTAAAAAAAAACAGAATAATGTAAGATTTTTGAACCCTTTTCCGTTGACATCATTCTTTTTTCATAAATACCACTTTTAACAATGTAATATTCTAACATTCACCTATTGATGAACGTTTAGATTGTTTTTAGTTCTGACTTTATACATAATTCAAATGTGAGTATCATCTCTTTAATAAACAAAGCAAAAGTTCCTTGTGGGTGTATAATTAAAAGCTCCCCAAAGAGAAAACTACAAAGTAGGTCAAATCTAGTTTATCTCCCTCACCTCCCTGAAGCATTTTCTTCTCTCTTAGTCTTTTCTTACTGGCAAATTACCCTTTGCATAATTTCAGAATTCATGTTTTAAATATTCTTAGTTTAATACGTTGGTGTTAATTGCTATTAATAGGCTAAAAGGGTGATTTTTTTGGGGGGGGGTCCTTTTGCCACAGAAGTAATTGGAAATATTTGTGATTCCACTGAGATAATACAGTTTTTAAATTGGATATTTAGTATTCATGTCTAGGAGAACATTATAGATGCCTCCTACTATTCATAATTTTAAAAAACTATCTACAGAAAAGCATGTGACTTCTTTGTGTTTCCAGGATATTTGAGAGCCATGCTATGGGTTTGTGGTCATACTAAACCTTTTATAAAGTATCTTAGTTATGCATCAAAAAATCATAATCTAATTTTTGTTCTAATCTGTATCATTTTAATTAATATCGCTATTAGGCCACTTATTACTTGTTTCTGTTCTTATTTTTATTTTCTTTGGTTTTTAAAAATCTTTGTATGTTTCTTAGTCCTGTCCTACTTTGTATATTATTCCCATTTTATTAAACTAATTGCTTTAGTTTCCCCAATTATTTATTGGCACAAATACTTGACTACAACTATCAGAGTCCTTGATTAAACCTTATGAGTTTACACAATTAAAATTAATTTTTAGAAAATTGAATTGTCATGTACTTTAGAGAATAGTTTTAGAAAAGAAACAAAGGAAACAGTTTGCCAACCAAGTTAGTATATAAAGAAGTACAGAAAAAATAATTCCCTAGCGGTTAATACTGATACTATTTAACATTTTTGTTTAACAAGAGAACTAGGATTAATATTATTTATAACAGGAATTTATTTTTTAACAACACTAGGAAGTAGGTACCGTTATCATCACCATTTTACTGAGGTACAGAGAGGTTTAGCAACATACCCCAAATCATGTAGACACTGATTGGCAGATGAACCTGTGTCTGTGCTTCTAGTTGGAATGTCAGTAGATGAGGTTAGGTTGATAAGTGTAATTCACACAAGGCTGCTGGATAATGGATTAAGGCTTGGGAAAATTCTTAATGGTCATTATAGACTAGGTTTTTTAATGTGATGTGATGTTGGCCAGAAGTCACACAGGAATTTTTAGACATTTCCCTGAATTTTATGAGTAATGTGAAGGAAGTTACTTGTGCCCCCTCCAAAATATGCCTTTTTATGCCAGTGACAGATGGGCTGAGCAGTAGTGTTTCCACCTACTCCACCCATAATCTTATTCTCTAGTTCCTTATTAAAACATCAGAAGATGTTAGTGTGGGTCAGTTATATAGATGTTTGTATGTAGATTAAAAAAATGCTTTCACGCCTTGAACTATTTCAAACCTATAGGAAAATTCATAGAGAATAATGTAGTGAGCACTCTCATGATCACTTTCTAAATTGTCCAGTCTTTTTTCCAAATTTACCTTTTCTTTTTTTTTTTTTCTTGTTTTTTTTTTTGGCAGGGGAGAGAGGCTTTTAATTTCTGTTTTTAGAAATAAGACATAACAGACATAACTGCTGAAGTTACTGATACATGCTTCTTTATGCCATTCCATACCTTCCTTCCCCAGAGATAACTGATTTTATGAAACATGATTTATTTTCACTAACTGGTTGCCCTGTGTTTCTGTTTTTGCTTTGTTTCTTCACCAACCCAATGAAAAGGACAAGTGGCAATGTCTATCTCTTTAATGAATTACGGAGTGTTAAGAGTGATATTCATCTTTTTTCTCATGTTGAAACTCAGATTACAACATTTTAAAAATATGTCATTTGGAGATCAGTTGAGGGGGGGACTTGAATTAGAAGCAAGCATTTGAAGTAGTAGAGAAAGCATTGTAGAAGAGACCAGGGCTTTTTCTGAGTCTGCTTATTAGTAGTTGCAGTTGGATTTTCGAGGAGATATTCAACTTGCTAGACATCAGTTTTTATGTAAACTAAGGTGGCTGTTCTGCCTATTTCACAGAGATATCATAAAGTTACAATTAGATAATAGAAGAGGAAGCATTTTATAAGATAAGAAAAAGTTCTAAATACAAAGTGATTTCTGATTTCCTTGTTTTTAACTTTGAAAGCATGTAGAACCGTAACACCTTCTACTGATAAAAATTATGTTGATGGGGAGAACCAACCCATAGTGAATCAGTCTTTGTTATGCTAGTTATGCTTTTAAGGTAACAATAGCTCTTTCCCATTTCAATGTCTGTCTTTAGAGAAGCAGCTGATTTTCAGCTTTCTGTGGATTCTTTATTGGAAAACAACAGTGACCTTTTGAGACCAGATATTCAAGTTCAAGCCAAGAGACTGGCAGAGAAGGTACCTTAGCACTATTATCTCTTTTTGACATTATAATAAACTTAATATTTTAAAGTAAAAAATAATCTGTGGCAATCTCAGCCATAATAATGAATTTAATAGTGTTTCTTTGTTCAAGGCATTTTGGATAATATAATTTAAATTCATTTTAGCCATGTACTGTAAGGTTGCAATTTTTCAAATTAGTTATAAAGCATTCCTCTTGAGCTGACATTGTTCAATTTTTTGATTAACTACTTACAGGAGAACTGAAGTGTTAATTAAATTTACAGATTAATGCTGGATGGACTTTTGAATTTAGGAGAACAAACTTGATAAATTAGAGCAGTGAGTTGCAATTTTTAAAATGAGTTTCTGAGAAGATGAGCATTTAAAATACGAGAAGAAATGATTAGATGTAAATAGAATCATGATTACAGAGAAGAGGTGGTTAGATGATTTAATAAGCCTCTTTCATTTCTTAAATACTCTGATGGGTTTGATATCTAAAAGAGGAATTGAAAGGATTGTAAAGAATGACTAAATCTAAATGGTTACTGTAATACCCTCAGAAAAGGCAGATGTTGGAGAAGGATTTTTTTTTTTTTTTAGATAAGGTTATTCATATGTAATACAGAGGAGGTATCTGGGAACTCTGAAGAATTGGAACAATGAAAGTCACTGTCATAGAAAAAGATGTTTAATTAAAGAATGAGTATGATAAAGGAGCTTTGGTAGCTGAGTAAATATTTATTTGATCACAAAGTCACTCCAGATTTCTATCATGAAGTATACCAAGAGTAGAATCATTCAAATTACAATATTTTGTCCCTTTTTCCTATTTCTAATAAATTCTTAAAAACAAAGACTTGTGACTGTTCGGTGACAACAGGTATCTGCTGAAGATCCATAGTTGTATCAGGGGTTCTGAACAACTAATATGTTAAAAAAGTGAAGGCATGTGCATAGAAGACAACCATTGAAATACATCGTGTCTGTTGGTGCAGGTGCTTAGCGTGAGCCTTAACAGAATGTCTTGTTCTATGGCTCTCATGAAAGTGGATAAGATAAAAAGTGTTCATTACATGTCAGAGTAGATAGTGTAAGGGTAGCATGATACTCTTTCTTCCCTGTTACATGGAGAATTTGAGGAGAGGGAAAGAAGAAGAGAGAGATTCTGAATACAGAATAGTATGCTAGTCAGAAAAAAAATGAAATGTATTTACCTGAATTGAATGATGGAACTGAAGAGATTGCCTAAGTCGGTGCTATTTCTATGTCTTCAAAAAAAAAAAAAGAAAAGAGATTGCCTAAGTCCCAGGTCCAGATATAGGGACTGTGAAAGATGATTTACCTGCTGACTTTGTAAGCCAATTTTGTAGTATTAGAACTACATTATCTCATTAGGCCTATTATATAACATGCCTATTTTATGTGGTTTGTTATATTTTCAGCTAAGATGTGATACAGTGGTGAGTGAAATCAGCACTGGTCAAGGGACTGTGAATTTCAAAATAAACAGAGAACTATTAACAAAGGTAAGAATGGGTTATTATCCAGCCATTGTGCTTTCACTCTTTGCCCTAACCATAGTCTAGCCTTCAATATTTAAATTTATTGTGCCTCCTCTTGCCTCAAAACTTTTGTATATGCTAATCTTCCTGCCTAGAATACCATCCCAAGTTAACACCTACTTATCCTTCAGATCTTGATATTTCCTGGCAGTACCTTTTTAACTCCTTCATTTAATATGCTCTCATAGCACTGTATAGTCATGCACTACATAACCATGTTTCAGTCAACAATGGGCCCAATATATGACCATGGTCCCATAAGATCATAAAACCCTATTTTTACTACACCTTTTCTAGTTATATTTAGATACACAAATATTTATCATTGTTTTACAATTGCCTGCAGTATTCAGTACAATAATATGCTGTACACGTTTGTAGCCTAGAAGGAATAGGCTATCCCAGATACCCTGGGTGTGTAGTAGGCTATATCATATAGGTTTGTATTAATATAAGTACCCTCTATGATGTTTGCACAATGACAAAATTGCCTAAGGGAATGTGTCCCTATCATAAGTGACACATGGCTCACATGGCTATGTGTCTCACCTTTGCAGAACCTATCATAGTCACTATTTTACATTCCTTTATTTGATTAATGCCTCTTGCCCTTTAAACTCTCATTTCTATTAGGGCTTATAGCATCTGTTCTCACTATTGGATTTCCACTTCGTAGCACAATGCCTGGCATGTAGTGGGTGGAACATAACTATTTGTTGAATGCATAAATGCAATCTATATTGAATATAAGAAAGGTACTGCTGATTTCTGTTCTTTAGTGGCCTAAAAGGCCTAAAATCTGTTGGAAGCATAAGATTCATACAGAAGAAGCCATGGGACAGCTGCTTCTTTTAAAAAAACAATAAATATTAAAAAAAAAAAAAAGGTGGTTGATACGATAAGCATAAGAAAGTTCAGAGACGGAGAAATCAGGATGGCCTGGAGAGGTTGAAGAAATCTCATAGGAGTGTTGGGTCTCACTCGAATGAGACACTGGAGGACAGATAATCCTGGACAGGAGGAAGTGGTATCAAATTTTTCATTGCGAATTTCACCTCAATTGAGTTTTAAAATTTAACATAATACATATGTTGGCCTATTATTTTTAAAAAGAAATACACCCCAGTGTTGGGTTTGTCAGGCTTAGTAAATGTTGCAGTCTTGAATTGAGAATAACCATAAACCAAAATTTCTAATGATATGATCTCTTACCAAGGTTATATAGTTCACAGGCTTTTGCCAATGTGTCCTGTGATTCTTCTGAAGGAGAGCTAGTATTTCATGGTTGTCTCTAGATTTTTTATCTTTATTCTTTTTTTTTTTTTTTAGTAAATTAGTTAGCCAAAATCAGCCACACAGATAAGAAAGACATTTATTTTGAGCTTGTTAAAAATTATCTACAACCTACTGGACTCTTGATAACATTTCATGTCAACTTAGCAAACCAATGAGTTAAATTGGTAAAATTTGTTTTCCTTTCAGTTTCACCCATATCAATGTTTTCTTTATTCATCGTATTTATTAATAACCATTTAAAAATTTCTACTTTGCCTGGGGAGTCCTTTGACTTTCCCCCCTACCTTTCACCATTTTCTTGTTAGTTACCCTGTTTTTATTAGCATCTGTAAGGCCCATGTTGGGAAGCCGAGACTGCAAATGTGGTAAGGCTTCTGGAGCTATTGTTAGATTCTGCAGGAGTAACATCACATGGGATGCCCCTGCAAAAGGGATCCCCTTGGCCACAGCATTTACGATGACGTGGAGAATGGGAATATTAAGTGAGTGACTATCCTGGTCATCGTAAAGCCAGCCCCACATGGCTTGTGTACAAAGCATATCAGCTGCTTCACCTGAGGTGTTCCATTTGGCATTTTTAGGTGGAATCAAACAGTCCCCCTTCTCTGAGTAAACAGAACTTACAGTGGCTTTTATCTAGACCACCAGGCTGGCAGTTCTTGGGAATCTCCTGTGTGTCTGGATCATATATGCCCGTCTGTGATTGGTCAGTAATGAACTATGGGTCCTGCATCAACCCAAACATGCTCTTCCATTCTGCAGCTTTTAATACCAAAGATACTACCCCTAAATTGGTTACTCTTTAGTGAAGTTTCCCTGGGAAACTGATGACACTGACCCACAAATTAAAATGATTCCTTCACACTATACCTTCTGGTTTCAATAGTTACTTGGTTTTTCCGTTCCCCACATTGACTACCTTCTTGATAACCATAGATCTCAGAGATACTTTCTGTTGTCCCTGCATAATTTCTCCCTTAGGGGATGGCTTTGAGGTTTGTGGCCTAAGCTCAGACTGACTGGAATCTGAGCTTGGTGTAGCATCAAGGTCAGACCCAGCACTTTCACTTAATTTCATGTTAGCTCTTATAGATAACAATAACCAAGGGATTGAATATTTCACCTTTTTCTTAATAGTTTGTATTTCCTTATATATCCAGTCAACCAACTCCCTGGGAGTTGGATCCACCTCTAAATTCCACTGATAACTTTTAGCAACTGAATGCAGCATGCCTGTGACTCCATTACCCTATGTGACCACCCAGGAATCAAAGGTTTCTCATCCTCCATCCTTTTATCCTTTCTCCTCCCAAACGACGTTTCCATGTGCCAGGGCCATTCTAGCAAATCCCACTCCTCTGACACCAATTGTTTCAGAACAAACGTGACCATTTTTCCTCTGTTCTCACACCATAGCAATCATCAATACAGAAGATAACTTCTGTGACCAAATGTGAGGATAGGGGGTTTCTCCCTACCACCAAGCAAGCAAGCAGTTCTGCGGTGGATACCAACTGGGTGTCCTCCAATTAAATTCTGATTCTGTCTACCTAGAGATATATATGATCTGTCGTTGACCCAAAACAATGTTATTTGGCATATAACTGTAGTAGCTGTTTTTGTAGTGGTATAGTTGACAGATGAGGGTCTAAACTAGGGCAGAGAGAATAACATGATATTTAGGAGATAGCATATGCAGGGCTTGCCGATTAATAGATGGTTGATTATGGAGGTCAAGGGAAAAGGGTAAATGTTAGGAACTCCTAGGTTTTTTAATTGGTTAACTGGGTGAATGGGAGTGAAGTTCATGGAAATGGACAGTGTAAAGGAAGAGCAAGTATATTGCATTTGAAGTGCCTGAAAGACATGTCCAATCCTGACTTTGGTTTGTATCAATCTGCAGCACAAAAGACATTAAGTTTTGTTCAAAAGGCTGTCAAAAAAAAAAAAAAAAGACATAAGTAACTAGTAGTCAAAGTCTTAGGAGAATGGTTTAAATCACCTAGAAGTGTAAAGTAAGCTAGAAGCAAGAATGGAGTACAGAGTGCAGATGAAGGGCAGATGGTGGAAGAAGAGCCTGTAAAGGAAAGCGAGAAGCAAAAGTCAGGAGAGATTGGTATCTTTACAACCAAGGAAGGAGGATGGTTGCAAGGAGAAGGGAATAATCACCAACTAAGGTGATTTTTGAAAAGTGGTTACCCCTGGGGAAGGAGAGAAGAGACCAGGATAAGGACTTAAGGACAGGTGATCAAAAGGGACTGTAAACTTTAGCCTTCTCCTGAATGTTTAATTTTTTTTATTTTATAAAAAAATAGATACATAAAGGTAACATATTAAAATTTAAGCATGCAATTGAATATGATTCTGAGAACAGTTTTGGTGAAGTGGTAGAGAAAGAAGCTAGGTAGCAGGTGGGTCAAATTGTCAATGGACATTTTGGAAATGGAATATATAAGATAGTTTTTTATTAAAGTTGGGGTGTTTTTTTTTTGTGCCAGAGAAATCAGTGGAGAGGAGTCATTTGTTAAAGAGAATTCTAACTTACTGCTGTTAACTTTTGTGGAGTCTACCATTCTATATAAAAAGAGATGGGAAGTGAAAAAGATTTATAGACTTTCAGTTTACAATAATCTGAATATGAATTCCTTCTCATTAATGTTTACCCCTCCAATTGCAGTCTTCTTGTCACACATATTCTTGGAGTAATAACATTTGTTGGACCCCTTCCTTATATGTGACAGACACTATTCTATTTAATGTCTACATATCATATTAATCCTTTCTGTTTCCTACTGCACAATGTGAATGAAAATTATTTTCTGTTTCCTTATGCAGATACATACTGTTTCTGAACCTTATTTTTTGCATCCATCAAATGGGAAATGTTGCTCATCTTTAAGATGATGAGGCTTAAAGAGAACATATACTGTAGAAGCACCTAGTCTTGGGCCTCACACTCTAGATGCTTCTTAAATGTTGATTGTTATGCCTCTTGCTACCTTCCCTGCCTGTTCCATGTAGTGACCATCTTAACTGACTCTTTGATAATAAAGTTCTTTGCCTAATAAACCACACTTTTAGGACTTATGGTGCAGTTTGAAAGCAAAACCAATATAAAAGTAAATAAAAGTTTATCACAGTAGTTTCAAAACCCAACACTTTTTTTAAAAAAATGCATTATTACCATTAATGAAAAAAAGTATGAATTTTTTGAAATATAAAGTAGTTATACATAATAACTAAAAAGCAATCTGTAATGTGTTTTGAAAGTTTCTGTGAGATTTATTTTCACTTGTGTAGCCAATAGGCACTTAATTATATGTTTTTATTTTTTTTCCTACCTTTATTTGTGGTCTTTAGTATCACAGAAGCAGCAACAGCAGCATGCAGTAGTTAATACATTAGCTGTGGAGTGGGAAAAGCTTTTGCTACCTGACTTAATAGCAGTATGACTTTGGGGAAGTTACTTCTCTGTGCACGTCTTTCCTCGTTTGTAAAAATAGTACTTATATCTAAAGCTATTGTGAGGATTAACGGAGCTAATGCATATAAAACATTTAGAACAGTGCCTGGCATATAGTATGCCCTCAATAAATGTCTGACACAACAAAGTAAAAGTGGATTTTGTTGTTAATATTTCTGTGGGAGTTTTGGCAGTTACTTAACCTCACCAAGCTTTAGTTTCCTTATCTGTAACGTATCTGCATGAATGGTTACTGTAAGAATGAAAAGACATATCTAAAAGGGCACAGAGCCCCCATAAATATTAACTTATGTTATCACTACTCCAACTAGCATTTGCAACAAAGGAGGTGGTCCTGCTGACAATGCTATAAAATTTTCAGTTCCGTAAATTAGAATGAACAAATTAACAACATTTAATTCCTAGTGACAAAATAATAACATTGCAGGGTTTTTTCTATCATTAAATTGTACTCCTTTTATTTTTTAGACAGTGCTACAACAAGTAATTGAAGATGGCTCAAAATATGGATTAAAAAGTGAACTATTCTCTAGTCATTCCCAGAAGAAGATTGTGGTTGAATTCAGGTGAGTACTTACCCATTTTATGTGTTGATTAATCACACTGACTGGTCAGGTCACTGTTGTACCATTATCACTTGGGTTCTCACTAAATTATAGGTAGAAAAATTAAAAACCAGTGAGATTATATTTTTTATATCACATAAAACTGTGAATAATATGAGTAAAAATAGATTTTTGGACCTTCAATCCAAATAATATCTAAAGATTATTATTGTTTTTACTTTTTATTATTTAACAATGACTTTTTTGGAAGAACTAGTTACTCACTTTAATACCTTAAGGCAGGGTTAATGGTTACTATCATACAAAGAATTTTAAAGAAATTTGATTACCAGAGAACAAAGTCTTGTAGTATTTGTAACATATGTATTTTTTAATTATAAGAAAAATAGCTTGAAGTTTTAATATGCTTCTAAATAGTCTTTATATATTAGTATAACTTTCAAATATGCTATCAGTCTAATATTTGGACTGTTTAGAAGCAACCAAAAAAAAAAAAAGGAACACTAAGAACTAAAACTTTCATTGTACAACTGACAGGTTGACAGCTCAAGAAATTATCAGAGATATTGTGTTTGTCTTCCTAAAAGCTGAAGACGAGTCTCGATGAACTATTCTTCCACTTAGAAAGGAGGAACTTGCAAGAGCCTTAAGTATTTATTTCTGTGGAAGATTTTTAAAAATTGATATGGGAAATATTTCATTTTTACTAACTCATTATTATAATTTATGATCACTTTTAAACTTAATTATGAATAGCTCCTGGATAATCAGAGAAAGAGTGGGTTTTATGGTTCTGCATTTGTACTGTCTCTGCCACTTGTGTTCTTAGAAAAAGCAGACCCTCTAAGACTCATCAGTTTAGGATAAGGACTGATCTGCTCCTATGGAGCAGACAGATATTATGATGACTCTTATATTGTCAGTACACCACAATCATATTTAAAATTAAGTTTAAACATTTATTCTGTCACAAACAGGAGAGGGACTTCATATAGTCATCCTCATACCAGAGAGGAACTATAGTAAGGTCATCCCTCAGAGAAAGTTGCCTGTCATTTCAGTTATCTGTCAAATAAGAAACTACTGTAAAGCTTAATACAGGGATTGGTAAACTTCAGCCCATGGGCAAAAGCCAGCCTGCTACCTGTTTTTGTAAATAAAGTTTTATTGGAACACAACCATGCACATTTGTTTATGTTATCGATTAATATGTTGGCTCTTTTCAAATTGCAATGGCAGTTAAACAGAGTAGAGTAGAATTGAACAGAGTAGTTGAGACAGAGACCAGATGACCCAAAAGCCTATTAAAATATTTACTGTCTGGCTTCTTAAGAAAAAATTTGCTAATTCCTGATTAGTGTCTTAAAACAGCCACCAGTTTTAAAAACTGGTGATTTCTTGGGTTAGGAAGTGGAGAGAGGAATGTTTAAGCTCAATGGTTCTTCTACTTGCCTGAGGTCACTTACATAACTATGGTTATCTAGAGACTTTGCTGGGGCTAGAAACCCAAGGTAGCTCATTTACTTCTCTGGCCAGGTATCTCTCTCTCTCTCTCTCTCCACATTATCTCTCCAGCAGGGTAGCCAGACTTCTTTACAAAGGTGCTCAGGCCTCCAGGGTAGCGAAAGCATCTAGTGTTGGAATAGGCACAACATAACTTCTGTCACATTCTGCTGATCAAAACAAGTCACAAGACTCCACCCCAGAGTCAAGAGAAAGGAAAATAGAGTACATCTCTTAATGACGTGAGTGACAAAGAATTTGTGGGCATTTTTGTTTTCTCTCACCTATTTAAATTGATGAAGGACGTACTGATAACGTGCCAAGGTAGATGGGTGTCCATCATGGACTTGGATTCTACCTGGTAGGTGGTGTAAGACTTGAAGCTAACTACTATTGCCTATCTCTTCTGCAAACTCAGCCTTTCCTCTTTTTTTTTTTTTTTTTAAGACACGGTCTTGCTCTGTCACCCAGGATGCAGTGGTATAGTGGCACAATCATAGCTCACTGCAGCCTCAAATGCCTGGGCTCAAGCGATCCTACCACCTCAGTGTCCCAAGTAGCTAGGATTATGGGCACATGCCACTGTGCCCTGTAATTTTTAAAAAATTTTCTGTAGAGATGGGGTCTCGCTATATTGCCCAGGCTGGTCTTGAACTCCGGGGCTCAAGCGATTTTCCCACCTTGGCCTCCCAAAGTGCTAGGATTACAGGTGTGAGCCACTGCACCCAACCAGCCTTTCGTCTTTTGAATAGATCAAATCTGCAGCAGCACAGTCAGCAATGGTAGCCTTTTCTTTTCTTTCCTTAGTGTGATTTTCCCTACCCCTTGCTTCTTACAAATGTGAGGTGCTCTTCTCACAAAACAGATTGGAGACCTCTGGCTGGTTGCACGGGAATCTGGGAGGTCAGGGTAGCAGTTCTGACTGTTAGTAACTCATTTGGTGATCCGGGATGGGACAGTTTATTTCTCTGGTCTCTTCTTGGCTGGAAAATAAGAATAATAGTACCCGTTCCTTCTTAACAAGATTTAGGAAATTACAAGAAATAATGTAACAAAAGACCCAGAAAAGTATCCAAATTGTAATTCATAGTGGCTACTTGGTTGCCAAAGGGATTGAATTTATGTTTTCCATTTCATTATATTTCCTTCTCAGTAAAAATATGGTGCCAGAGAATGGCAAATTGATGATTTCAAGGGTGTTTTGTCAAAGCTTAAAGACCTAGGTAGATTCAATTCTAGCAAAAAAATACAAAGCTCTGTGAAAGTTGTGGGTTTTTTAAAAACAGATATAATAAATACCTAGTTTTTTTTAAATTCAAAGCTTACAAAGGTGTGTTTAGTGAAAAGGAGATCTCTTCGCCATCCTGCTTTCTCAGTTCTCTCCTGTGGACATTCACCAACATCAGTGTCTTGTTTACTCTCCTAGAGATAGTCTATACATTTGTAAACAGACTGCATACCTTTTACATTGTTCTACTCCTTCCTTTGTTTTTTTAAACAATGTATCTTATGTTTAATATCAATATATCCAGAGCTGGCTTTTATTGTTCCATGGTATTCTGTTGTCTGGAGATTCTTTCCCCTCACTTGAATTAGCTTTATTGAGGTATAATTACATATACGATACAATTCACCATATTTAAACATATAATTTGAGTTTTGGCAAAGGGGTACAGATTGTGTAACCACCACAATTATGGTATAGAACTGTTTTTCTGTTTTGTTTTTTTTTTTAACTGGTTCTTGCTTTAATCTATATGATTTCCTTTTATTCTGCTTTCTTTGGATTTAGTTTGCTCTACTTTTTCTGGTTTCTTAAAGGAGAGGCTTAGATTATTGATTTGATCCTTTTTCCTTTCTAATATAAACATCACATTATAGATTTTTCTGCTTTAGCTACATCCTACAAATTTACTGATAAAGCAGTAACATGGTGCAGTGCTAGGACTGCCCTTGTTTGCTCTCATTCTCTCAGATTGTAGTCCTTCACTGCCTGTTGTCTAGTTTCATGTATTTTTTCTGGTTTTCTGATTGTTTAAAGGGAGAAGGAGAAAGCCAATCCTTGTTATTCTCTTTTGGTCAGAAATGGAAGATTCTTTATTCTTTTAAGCCTGTAGAAGGACATTTACCTTCTAAATAATGAAGGAACATCTGTGTAGTTTCAAAATTTCAGTATTGTGTGCACATATCCATAGAATCAAGTTTTTAAATTGTAATACTCTTGGCTGGGTGCGGTGGCTCACGCCTGTAATCCTAGCACTCTGGGAGGCTGAGGCGGGCGGATTGCTCAAGGTCAGAAGTTCAAGACCAGCCTGAGCAAGAGCAAGACCCCGTCTCTACTAAAATAGAAAGAAATTGATTGGCCAACTAAAAATATATATAGAAAAAATTAGCTGGGCACGGTGGCCCGTGCCTGTAGTCCCAGCTACTTGGGATGCTGAGGCAGGAGGATTGCTTGAGCCCAGGAGTTTGAGGTTGCTGTGAGCTAGGCTGATGCCATGGCACTCTAGCCTGGGCAACAGAATGAGACCCTGTCTCAAAAAATAAAAATAAATTGTAATACTCTTTAAAAGGGTATATATAAC
>CAUYRT010098481.1:0-28013 GCA_963574885.1 Lepilemur ruficaudatus
CATTTAAATATTTGATCTGTTTGGAGTTTAACTTGGTGAATGGTACTGAGGAATAGATTTAGGTGAGTATTATTTAGGTGGCTACCCACTTGCCCCCAATACAAATGGGATTAATGGACCTGTTCACTATTTGAGTGCCACATACGTTTAAACTCTCATACATATTTGGATCTATTTTTGTATTTTCTGTTTTATTAATCTGTTCACATACCAGCACCATTGGCTTAATTTATTGAGGCTTTGTAATGTAGTATTGGAAAAGTCTAGGCTACTTCACATTTCTCTTTTCAGAATTGCTGTTTTGTTTATATATGTCATGTATACATACACACATATATGTTTATATATGTTTATTAATTTTTAAAATTAGCTTATCTAGTTTTTTTCCCCTCGCCTAAATTTATAAATTATCTTAGGGACAGTTGACATCTTAAGAATAAATCTTATCTTCCCAGACATGATGTCTTTCCGTTTGTTTGAGTTTTTTGGTGTGTGTCCTCTAGCAGTGTTTTTATTTTTTTTCAAGACAATTTTTTAGAGCATTTTTAGGTTCACAGCAAAATAAAGGAGAAGGTGTAGAGATTTCCCATATATCCCCACCCCTACACATGCATAGATTTCCCCTATTGCCAACACCACCCACCAGAGTGATACATTTGTTAAAAATTAACCTACATTGATATATCACCCAAAATCCATAGTTTACATTGGGGCTCACTGTTGGTGGTACACATTCTGTGGATTTGGGCAAATGTGTAATGACATGTATCCATTATTATACTGTAGTACAGAGTATTTTCACTGCTCTAAATATATTCTGTGCTCCACCTATTCAACCTTCCTTTATTCCCCCCAGATCCCTGGCAACCACTATAATGATCTCAACATATAGATTGGAATGTTGTATGATATATGAAGAAGCTAGGATTTACTGAGTGTTTGAGTCTTTATTTCTTCCATTGAGTGATCTGAGCATTTATCCTTTCTGATTGCCATTTTCCTTATCCTTATGTGTTATAATTGCAGCCTCATGAGATTGTAAAGATCACATAAAGTAATGCACATCAAAGTATGTTGTGGATTTTACCCAATGCTCAACAAGTGTTGGTTTTTTCCCTAATAAATGCAGGCAGTTTCATTTTGTAGTTAGAAGGGAAAAACAAAAGTGAGTTCATGCTGTGATAGTTGGGGAGATTTGCCATGAGGCAGCAGTTGCAGAGAAAGGCCATTCTTTACCTACTCATTATGGACTCCTAAGAATCATCAAATGAAACAGTGAAATCTCATTAATTCTTCATTAAGATGTGATACTTCATGTTCTGGTGACAGTGCTGTATTTTGTCAGAAAAATATTAATAGGTTTCTTTCAAGTTAGCATACTACTCCTAATAATATGAACTTCAAATATTATAGGAATTATTTTTAACTGTCATAGTCCCTGCGAATATTTTATTCCTTAACATGTCATTGCAGAGCCTGAGTATCGAATATTTAGATGATATTACTGTAGAACCTCTGGAGAAAATTGCTTTTAGAAGTATCTTTCTCTAAAACTCCTGAACTCTGCCCATGCTGGCCCATTTTTAATAGGTATTGAGCTATTACTCATTCTTTTATCTGTATCAGATTTGTTCTAACACAATATTGTCAAGTGGGTTCCTGTTGGATAATGACATACTTTTTACTAGGAAATTTTAATAAAAAATTTCTTGTCTTGGGTTTGAATTCCTCACAGCTCTGTTGATTGGTATTTGTGGTTATATCTCCAAACTGTGGCCTTTTATATACAGTGCTTCTACCAGTGCATGGTGCATGACACATATTAGGCACCTAAATATTGGATTGATGGATGATGAGTTTGGAAGCTTCACTTTTTGGTTGTTAAAAATGGGAGGAACATAAATCCTCTTAAGTAATAAGCCTATAAGATTGTTTCTGGTGATTAAGAATTTTATAAAAACTAAGCTAGTGGGAGAATATACAATGTATGACAAAAAGACTAAGTTTGTTGACTTTATTATTACTTATATTCTCAACTCACATTTCAGAGCTGGCTCCTACCTGTTATTTTTAAATCCATATTAATTTAGAAGATGCTTAATGAAAGACTTTGGGATATTTCTTTTTACATGTGAATCTGCCTTGTCACAATATACAGTAATTAATTTAGATAAAAGTAATTTGTCTCTCTTCTTCTCTATTTTTCCTGGGGATTTTGGTATGGTAAATTAGTAGGCTACATTTTGTTTTCATTGAGTTTTTAAAAATTTGCATGATGACCAAAATAAAGATGGTCTCTTTGTGAAAAAAGACTGAGTGGTTTACTACTGTAAAAGTAGGGTCAGGTAGGCCCTACTTTGTTCCTTTTCTTTTTGGCACCCACTCAATTCTTGGCCATATATCTTTTCTACCTAATGGTTAGACAGAGACTCAGGAAAAGCATGTCAAAGAAAAAAAAAAGCCTTTCTGGGGCAGGAAGAACTCCTTAGTTAGAGCAGCCCTAGCCTGTTTTACCCCATTATTAGAGCATGAAAATCCTGAGAGAGACTTCTCCTTTAACCTGTTTCTGTCAGTATTTCTCCTTTTTGGGAGTGGAGTAAAGGAGCACAGGCTGTGGAATGGATCCTCATATTCTGGAAATTAACATTAAAGAATATATTAAAGTTAGGAAGCCATTGGGAAAAATCACAGAGATCATTAGATTATGAATGTCATTAGTTTTGGTTATTATTATCTCATGGATAATGGCCACTTAATGAGCTTTGGGACATTAGACAAGGTAACCTCTTTAAGCCCTATGACCTTATCTTTAAAATGAGGTTAATGATAGTGCCAATTTCAGATGGTTGCCATGAAAATTAAACAATACAGAGTGCATTCTGAGTATTCTTAGTTATAAACCCTAGAATCTGGTTCTGACTGGCTTAGAGAAGGATTTGGAGTGGACATAGGAAATTTCAGCCTTGTTATAAGGGCTGGAGAACTGGACTTAAAGATTGTACGGCTGTGAATTAGTTGAAATCCTGACACAAAACGAATCTGAGGACAGTTGCATTATTGCTGAGCATTGGATGCTACAGTTTGCATCACTTACACTGGGACTGTTATTAACACTGTTGTCACTGCTACCTTTAACGCTAACTTACTGTTGCTCCTTCTTGAAATAATTCTCTACTGTCCCTCATTCTCTGTATCATTTGTTCCTGGTTCAGAATCTCAGGCAAGTGATTTTGTGTCATATAGTCATGCCTTGCAGCGGAGAGCCTGGAGATGCAAGCTTATGATATCAGCTTTTATGAGGGGACTTGGGCTCTGCCCACCATGAAGACTTAGGAAACTGGGAATTTCCGGAGCAAAAGAGAGGAGTTCAGAGGGGGTAGCCAAAAAACTGATAAGTTGTCATTACTTATAAAGTGCTTAGTACTATGCCTGACATATAGTAAGTGCCTAATAAACATTGGCTTTTATTAATTTATATTGCCAGTCTTTTTTGAAAAAGTTAGATTTCTACTCCTAGATTTGATTTTTGAAGCAAATAGATTGGAGCTACTAGAGCAATAAAGGTAATGGGTAAATGTAATTTCCAAGCCTAGAATTTCCATGGTAGTTCAATGAAGTTTACTAGATTGTACCTCCCAACTGTTTTGAAATAACTCAAGGGTGATTCTGGACTTGTTAGCCAAAATGTATAAGCAGCTAATAACCAGCTTGCCACTGAGACTCCCTTGCCATTCTTTAGTTGCCACCCTTTCCACCTGATTTCCCATGTATAAGAGTGGTCAGTAATAACATAATTTAGAAAGTTCTGGCCTTAGTGTCAGAAGAACTGGAATTGAATTTTGGCTCTACCAGTGAGTAGCAGTATGATCTTGGGCAGGTTACTTAGTCCCTCAGACTTTCATATGTGTGTGTATGTGTGTAGAATAAACAATATCTGAAAAATACTGTTGAGAATTTGAATGGAAATGTGAAAAATATCTAGCATGTAATGAATACTGCTCCAGAAATATTTCTTTTAAAAATAAAACAAGGCCCTGGGGATTATAGAAGATAAAGTTTTACATTTCTTTTAAAAAGTAGAATTAATCTGTAATAAGTAGGTAAATATTTAGGCCAGTGTAACTTAGGGCAATGCTTTCAGAGTGCCCACTAAGTGAAAATGTTTTTAATAATAATATTAAGACGTTATTTGCCTCTATCACTTTCATTTTCTCATCACTGTGGTTTCCAGAGGCTACATGATGTGTGATGTGACAACAGATTGAATGCAGGAGCATATATGAGAATCTAGTTGTCTTCTATTTAGTCCAATATTAAAGAGATTTGCAAAAATGTAAAATAATTCCGGTCTTCTCACTAAATTTTCCTTTTGTTTTGGAAAATTTAGTTATTTTTTAAATACAGTGTTTCTTAGCATGTGATGGTATTTATTGTTATTTTTAAAAGAATTAGTAAATTTTTAAAATTCCTATATCAATTTCTATTTTGGCAACTATTGATAGACATAACCTACATAAACAAAAGCTGTTTGAGGGCTTCAATAATTTTTAAGTGTATAAAGTTTTCCTAAGACCAAAAGTAGAGAACGGCTACATGAGAGGAAAGTGCTCTGTTTTTCTGTAAGGGGAAACTATATTTGACTAATTTATCAAGTATGTGAACGAACCTTTGCTTATTTATGTATGTGGACCTGGAACAGCTTTCAGAAATTCTGTACGTTTAGCCTAACAAAATTACACACGGACATATGCATATGAGGATTAAGTGGAATAAGTTATTAGGGATAAAGAATTTATATGGAAGTAGACAACTAAAAATGGGATAATTTTGGATGAAGAAATATGATCAGTTGGTCTGATTTGTACATTGACAAGATGATTTGGAAGAATTATGGTCAGGTGGAAAGATCACGGGACTAGGAGTGAGAACACCTGTTTTGTGCTCTCTCCCTAACTCCTTGATTCAATAAATGTGCTTTTGAGTAAACTTCAGTGTTTTGAACTTCCATTTCTTCAAATGAAGGATGGGAGTAAATAATTCCTGCCTTACTTTTTCTTTCATTCATTTAACAAATATTTATTGGTTTATAAAATGCCCAAGGTCCTTGCCTCGGGGATAATAGTTTAATAAGAGGCAGGGATAAACAAGTAAACATATAAATATAAATTGTCATAAGTACTACAAAGGAATCAAGTAGTGAAATGCGAGAAAAATGCTACAGGCTTACTTACACAGGACTGACCGGGAAGGTTTCTCTGAGGTGATGATGTTAAACTGAGACAGATGTATAAAATAGAACAAAGGGAATAGCTTTCAGCAAAGAAAACTGTGTATGCAGAGGCCCTGAGGTATATCTAGAATGTCACAGACATGAGGAATGGTAGAACAAAATGAGGTTAGAGAGGTAGACAAGGTCTAGGTCACGTATGTCCTCATTAGGCCATGGAAGGAAGCCTGCTGTTTAGATGTGTGAAGGGCTCAAAACAGCAGAGAGATCTGTTTGGGATTATTTGGCCAGACTAGGATGTTAGTGAATATAGCTCAAATCTGTTGAGGTCATTGTGATAGAGAGTGAGTACCATTTTTCACAACTGTCCCTGGTTGATGTTCTCTGGGACAGACTAATGATCTAGAGAGTAATTTCAATTCAGTATTATTAAAGTGCTTAGGTTCTTACTAATGATTTGGTCAAAGGAGATAAATTCCTTTTTGATTAGTTTCCTTAACAAAAATATATATTATGTAACTAATTCCATATATGATTTTTCTACTAATTATATCTGTGTTTATTTCAGTGCTCTTCTTTTTAATGAAGTAAAATATATTACCACCCTGGAAGACCTGCAGAACATAGAAAATGCTCTGAAAGGAAAGGGAAATATTGTATTCTCATATGTAAGAGCTATTGGAATACCAGGTATTTATTCTCTTTCCTTCTAATATTTGCTGTGCATTTGAACTTATGTGTGTTGAAGTACCTAAAATAGTGTATTTTCTGATGCCAGTCTTAAGATCTAAACTAAATTTAAAGCATCTTTGCTACTATGTTATTTTTCTTTAAATAGGCAGCACAACATAGTGATTGAACAAGAACTCTGGAGCCAGACTGCTGGTTAGACTCAATGCATGACCAATTACTTGTGTGCCCCTGGACGAGTTACTTAACCTCAGTTTCCTAGTCACTAAGATGGGGAAAATAATTGTACCTACTTCTTAGTGTTATTGTGAGAATCAAATGCATTTGAATAATTAAATAAAATAATTAAAATGGTGCCTCGAGTATAGTAGTTGCTCTGAAAGTGTTAGCTATTTATCTTTTGATTTCCTACAGTGCTTATGGTACCTGATATATTAGTTTCTAGTATTTGATAAATGTTGGTAGATTGGAAGGAGTAAGGCCAGAGTAAGGGAGAAGATGAGGAAGTTAAAAAAATGCAGGCAAGAGATGATGGTGGGTGACTTGGACCAGGGTGTTAGCCATGGAAATGGTAATAAATTTGAATTTTGGCATTATTTTGGAGACAGGGTACCTGAATTTGCTGATATGGACTGAGAAATATCAGGTAAGGGTGGCTCTGGGTTTGGGCCTGAGCTACTCAGAAGGTGAAAATTTAGGTGGAGAAGATAGGGAATAGAAAGTTTGGAAAAGAAGTTCTGGAACTGACTTTTCGACATCATACTTGTAAATACTCATTAGACATCCAAAAAGAGATATCAACAAAGTAGTTGGATTTTGCTAGACTACCTTTTATTTTGGGGATACAGATTAGGGATGTAAATTTCAGAAATTAAGGTCTGAGACCACAGAAGATCACTAAGAGAGTAAGGGTAGGTGGAAAGTAGAAGACTAAACCCATCAATGAGGTAAGAAGAAACCAATAAAGTAGACAGAAGGAACAGTCTCTTTGGTAGGAGTGCCTTATAAGCAAAGTAAGGACAGGATTTTAAGGAAGTGAGTAGGAACAATTGTGTTAAATGATGCTGAAAAGTTAATTAAGATAAGAACTGCCAGTTGGCTGTTATGTTTAGCAATATGGAAGTTACTGGTGACCTCTTGGCAAGCACAGTTTATATAGAGTTAGGAGTAAATACTTGATAGGAGGGGTAAAGGTGGAACAGGTAGAGAGCAACTGGAGACCGAATACAGAGACTTGTTAGAGAAGTTTTGCTGTTAAGAGAAGGAGAAAAATGGGGCAGTGGCTGGAAAAGTTGGGAAAGTATGTGGGACTAAGAGAAGAATTTTTTTAAGGAGCATATTTGTATACTGAGAAAGACCTATTAGAAAGGGGGAAATGTATCGAAGGAAAAAGAAGGGAGCATTTCTGGAGCAAGGCCTTTGAATAGGCCTGAGGGGATGGAATCTAGTGAGCAAGGGGAGAAGCTCTTGGTGGGAGCACAGAAGGTTCATCTGTAGTGAAAGGCAGGACAAGAAAGAATATGCAAGTAAGTGGCTAGATAGATACGGTGTTGGGGCTTGTGGAAGTTTTTGGTTTGTTTTTCAAATTAGTTCTGTTTTCCCAGTGAAATAGAAATAAAGTCATCAGCTAGTTGGAGAAGAGAAAGGAAGAGATGACATAGTTGTTTAGGAGGTCTGGAAATAAAGAATAATTGCTAGGCAGCAATGATATTTAATTTCAGTAATTTAAAGTGAGATCATTAGCATGGTGATGCTAGCATGTTTTTATTTTCTTTTCCCCCCTCTCCAGCTATATTGACTTTTGTGGGTGTAAGTACAGAATAGGCAGAGTGTTGGACTTAGCCTGGATTGTATTTTAGCCTAATAGGCAGGGGAATGATTACAAAGATAGATCATGGAATTTAAGCTTAATTAGGAAGGAAAAGAGGAACAGAGTAGGGTGAAAGGACAGTGACAAGTGGTTGGATCTATGGATTGTAGGTCTTGATGTGTTAGAGTTGTGTGCTAGGCAGAGTGACTTGGAGATGTGTGTTTGTGTGTGGGGAGAAGTTAGACATGGAGATTATGGAGAGGTTTGCGGTATTGGTAATTACAAGGCCTGGGTTGAATATTAAGGTAGGGTTGAAGAGTGATCACTGGAGTAGAGAAGGCCAAGGACTGGGAGGCTAGGATTTTGAAAGGATCATCCATGTGGATAATGAAATTACCAAGGGTTATGTCAGGAGTAGTATTGGAGAGAGTAACAGTGTAACAGAAACTAAATTCTTCATGGAATGAGGAGGAGTGATCCTGGCGGGGGTGGTAGATGACTGTAACATGGTGGGGTGGTGAGTGGAATAATATGATGTGGGATTCAAGTGCTAGGAGATTAAGTGGGGGAGAGGAAGATAATTGTCTGGAAATGGCAATGAGGAGAAAATGGATAATAAAATAAGTAGGGAATCATCAAAGAAATAGTTCAAGAAAATTTCTTAGAACCAAAGGATTGGAGCTTCCATATTGAAAAGGCCTATTGAGTCCCAGCATAGTGGATGACTATAGAGCCACACCAAGGCATCTCATTTTGAAATTTTAAAATATTAGGAAAAAAGACTATTCCAGAATCTTCCAGGAGGTTGGGGGGAAGTTTGGAATGCAAGGATCAAGAATCAGAATGGCATTGAACTTCTAAATTGCAGTGCTAGAAATGAAAATAAAATGGAGCAGTGTTTTCAGAATTCTCTGGGGAAGTGACTTGAACTTCAAATTCTATACCCAGTCAAGTATGGTTAATTGCAAAAGTAGAATTAAGACATTTTGGATTAAGACATTAATCATCAGTTAAGACATGTAGAATTGCAAAAAGTGTGTATTCCATATATCCTCTCACAGGAAGGTGCTAGAGAATGGGAGCAAGGGAGCAGTAAAGAAGATATGAGTAATAGTCAAAAGGACTCAACCTAAGACAGAGAATAAGAGAATCCCCAGGATGGCAGTCATGCAGCAGGCCAAATAGCAATAGTCCATATTAGAGCAAATCAGAAGGCTCTGCAGGAATGTCTCTAAGGTAGAATTGATGGTATACCTGATGATATTTGAAGTATTGAGAGGGTTGGACAATTATGGAAGAGTTTAGGAAAAAACTGGAAAAAAGTCAAAACAAAAATTTAAAAAGATAGTTATAACTGCAGTGAAGAGGTTGTTTAAAAAAGGAAAAGTGGTCATTCTGTACTGTATGGCTCATCTGTAAATAGTATTTACTGAGTTATAACAATATAAATACTGAGTATTGATCTAATAAAATTAGAACTATATTGGGAGAGTTGGGGGCATGAGAGGTGTGTACATTTGTGGAGCTGGGTTTCAGAAAAGAAAGCTAATTTATCATCTTCCATAGTGGGAACTCAATAGATAATATTGAAACTTTATAGACATACATATGTATTTCTCTTATCAGAAAATAAGAGTATAAGAATGTCATTTAGAGACTCAGAGGTAAATACCAAAAGAAATAGTGAAAGAGTTGAAAGTGGTTGTTCCTTGGGAACTGGAAATGAGGTAGAGGGTGGGTGAATGGCTGTTTTTCTTAATAAGCCTTGTAGAATTGTCTCTTTAATATGTATAAGTTTGGTTAAAAAATAACTAACCCAGAAACAATATACACAGACACACATATATAAAAATAACATAGGAATGTGGTATGGTGAATTCATATTCTCTTCCCTATTACTAGGAAGAAACTAACACAAATATGTCACATATTCTAAGTATAACTCATTTTCTACTCCCTCTTAATTCTTCTCTTACCTTGAATAGACTTTTTATAGCTTCTTTAATTGCCTGGATTTAAAGGCAGTTAAATCCCCAACTGGGATTGCTGCAAAGGATTTTTCTTTACATATAATAGAATATAAAAGAGTGTAGGATCATATTCAGAAAAGAAATTGACATAGAGTCACACAAACTAACTCTTCTTGTCTCCTAACTCCCTTATCTCTTCTTCAGAGCACAGAGCAGTCATGGAAGCTGCTTTTGTGTATGGGACCATATACCAATTTGTCTTAACCACAGAAATTGCCCTTTTGGAAAGTATTGGGTATGTATAAGAGGCATATGTCAACAATTTAAAGTTTTTTGTTTACTTATTTCACATTACTTAGTCAACATTTCCAGCATACTCCCACAGCATGGGTTTGTCTGAAGAAATCATAAGCAGATGTGAATATATAAACGAAACCTGAAATCCCCTTCATTGCTCTCATCTGCTGTGCTATATAGTCTGAAATACACAGACCTGATGTTAGATTAAGGTGAACGAAGGTAATATGGATAAGCCACAAGATGTGATCCTATATACTAGCTCTCCAGGCTTCTTTCCTGCTGGCACAAGCAAGCTACCGTTAAGATGGCAAAACAGTGTCGATAGTTTAGATGCATACTTTCATTGTACTGCTTCTTGTTTGAGATATAATAAACCAAACTTTTGAGTTGAAAAAAAAAAAAAAAAGATGTCATCCTATGAATGGCCAAGTAGGGTATCTTACGAATAGATCTCCTGCAGTGAGCAGATGGGGTTAAAGTAAGAGCTTTCATGATGAAGCTCCAGAAATTCTTCACGAGAGTTCTCTAAATTATTTTGTCATAGTATCTTAAATGTATTTAAGTACAGTTTTTTAATGGAATGTTTATTTTTCTTGTCTAGTTTCTAGCTTACAATTCTAAGTAGAAGCCTACTTTTCACTGTTTTTGGCTGGGCAAGCTAGGGTTAAAGTTTTTCTTTTCTTCCTTTTTTTTTTTTAGCACATAAAGACAAAAGGAATAACCGATACATTTTAAACACTAAGTTTGGTTTCAAAATGCTGTTCAGGAAAATTAATCCAAAGCAAGGCAAATGGTAATTTCATAAACTTTTAATGACATTGAGTGTCTTTAATGAGCCCTTCTGCTGATCTTTCAGAAAATAGCAACTGTTTGCTATACTACACAAAATTGTTTAAAGCCCAGCAATTTTACAACTCTATAAATTTAGAGGCTAGTGCATAGAAAACTGGTAAGGTAAAATTATTTTTGAGGGGAGGGAGGGAGGCAGAGAAGAAAGTTCATACAAAGAGAAGTTATGTTTTTGTTGCTCAGTGTGACATTAACCAGCATTCCTTTTTCCCTTAGTCTCTCTTTATTGAAGGGTGAGGTGAATGAATTCTTTCTTTCATTTGTTTATTCTTTCATTCAGCAAATATTTATTGAATGCCTTCTATGTGCTAGGTACTATTTTAGTTTCTGGGGTTATAACATCAGATAAGATTAGTATGTTACTTGCTATCAAGTTGGGCCTGAGTATGTTTGAAATTCTATGTCAGTTATAAGGGTATATATGATAGGTAATAAAAGAGGGTAGCATGTCATAGAGACACCGGTACTTTCTGCTACCTCCCCATATTCTCTTCTTAAAGAATCTGTATATAGGCCAAGATGGGTATTATCCCTGTCCCATACATAACATAGCCAATTAAATCAGAGGTGGGCCCCTGACCTAGGGCCAGCCAATCCATTGGTTTACCTGAGCAATTATTAATAAGATCCTCTCTCCTGGGAACTTATAGTTGGACATGGAGAAACTGGATTATACATCATGGTAGCTGTCTTGTTCCCAGGAATGTTTTGCCCACTTAGAAGTAAAGCAAAGGGGTATCTTCACAGAGTGAGTTGGGAGCTGAAAAGTGCTAATGGCAAAATGAAGGTCCCTGAACACTTATTCTTCAGGTCTCTACCTTTATTCTCTGCCCTTTCTCTGATCCAATTATTTGAATTTTCTTTATAATCTGTGAGATAGCCTTCTAAACTTGCAATAAATTTCCCCATTTTTGGTTTCTATTATCTGCAAGCAAATGATCCCTGATTAAATGACTTTCCAACATCATTTCGTTATTTTAGAGGTTATGATATGAAGTCCAATTTTAACTAGGATCTCTTGTACTGAACACTTTCCTTTCAGCAGTAGTGACTATTTAGGATTCCCCTCTAAATGTTACATACTTTCATTGTACCTTAGCTTTTGTTTGAAATGCCCATTTGTCCTGTTTTCTTGGAGAAGTCATTCTTTCCCTTTCTGTTTTTTGAGCTCTGTGATGATCTTTCTTTCTTTTTCCTTCCTTCTCCTTCTCAACTTGAGCACAATGAAGTATCTTTGTTCCTCATGGCATTTTGTATGTTATAGCACATATAAACTACATTTTAATTGCTTTACTAAGTATATCTCCTTTAAGGAGAAATATATTTAAATATATTTCCTTCAAGGATTTAAATTATCTTATTCATCTTTATCTCTTGTGTTTAGCACAGGGCCTAACACATAGTAGGCATTAAGTAAATCTTTGAGTGATTATTTCTTTAATCATTGAATCTATTAAAAATTACTTTGTAACTAAATCTGAAATCAGTGAACCTTGGATACTTAGTTTACGCATGTCTCAAGAATTAAAATAACATTTTAAAAATAAAATTTTGTAGTATTTTGCCAAACTCTACTAATGCCATATGGAGATTTTTAAAATGCTATTTTAATTTTGGCAAACCTTATCCCCACTATAAGTTTGTCTTTGTATTCTCATACTGAAGGAAATGCCAAATATAAGCCATATTTGCTAAGTTTTATAATATTTCATAAACAAATTCCTACAGTCACATGGTTTCTATTTTAAGGAATGTTTTGGCTGAAGTTTATTCAAAACAGCTTTAAGTTTAAATTAAACACAAAGAAGATTTGTGTTACAAAGCTTGATTTAGCATAGCTCTAGAAGAACAACTATATTTGAAGATAATCTCATTGTCCACAGGTGACAGCCTTTTATTGAAAAACAAATCATATAGGCCTGCCTATAACCTAATTTAGAAGCTACCATATGAAAGAGTTCAGGAAGAAAATTGCTTTTACCACTCATTTGGTTCATTCAAATAGTAAAGTTAATTTTCTTTAATATCTTATATCCTCTTTTTTGCCCAGGTCCATTTTATTTTAATCTTATACTCTTTTAGGCTTTTACTAAAACAATACTTTAAAAGAATGAGACTTAAGACAAAGAGATTTGTTGTTATGTCTTTTTGGATGGTAGAGGATCACACATTGAACTTCATTGAGTTCATTAATTTTTAATTTGCAGCTCTGAGGATATAGAATATGCACATCTCTACTTTTTTCATTGTAAATTAGTCTTGGACTTGACCCAGCAATGTAGAAGAACACTAATGGAACAACCATTGACTACCCTGAATATTCACCTATTTATTAAGACAATGAAAGCACCTCTGTTGGTATGTGTCTTATTTTAATATAGCAGATAATTCATACATACATCAGAACTTATTAAGTTTTGATTCACAGATACGTATTTTATTTAGATGAATTACATTGTTTTTTCATTGGTCATATTTCTTTCATTTTTAGGGATTTGGGAGTAGTTCCTTATTAAAGGTAGAATAGAAGATAGACTATTCATAAAATGACATTTTATTGTCTTGATACATTATTACATTGAAACCCAAATATAGCATTGTTTAAGTAGAAATATTTTATGGTAGTAATAATGAATCCTAGGTCTTGGTTACTGTTTACAGATCACAATGACCATATCATGGTTAAGAAAAGACCTCTTTTATAAGTGCTTTGATCACTGTTTTAAAAGTTAGTAAATATTGTAACCATAGGATTTCTGGTGCCATACTTTCCTTAGCATATTAGCCTGAAGAAATTTTATAGGGACTCACTAGGTGACGGTGATCAGCAAGCTTTTCTCTCTGAAAGATGGAAGGGTTGTGCCAGTATGTGTAAAGCCTTTAGTAGATCTTCTCATTCAGTTTGCCTTTTTTTAAAAAATAAAAATGGTGCATGTGTATTATAAATAATCCAAACGTTGCAATAAAGTATAAAGAAAAAATTTTAAGAAGCCACCCAATCCCATCACTCAGAAATAAACTGATAGATGACCATCACATGTGTTATCTTTCTACCCATGTAGACATACAGATAGAGGGACAAACGGATTAATGGATATGTTATGTTGTGTGTGCTACTTTACAGTATGAAATATTATATTTGATCTTATTTGAATTTATTAGAAAAAGAAGCTGACATGAAACTAGAGGGAGTATGGAACTTTTGATAGATGTTTCTTTATCATTAGAGGGTTCTCTAGGAAGTATCGTTTCAAATGTTAAAGTGGTTATGAAAAACATTAAGAAATTAAAATAATTATTTTTGTTAAGCTTCATATTTCCATTTTAGACAGTGTTGACTTCTAGCTGTGAAAGATGAGAAAATTAATTTCATACATTTATTTCCATCTCATCTCTTCTTGCCCTTCTGATTTTTGCTAGTTTTGTGTTTTTACATTATTAAGGTCTCTAATATTTATGTTCTGTTCTATAATCATAATTTTCATTTTCTAAAAGTCTTGCTTCTAAAATTAAGTAGATTCAGAGCTCGCCAGCCACAATTTAACCAGCTTCATTCCTTAGTTCTCCATGTTAACTTTTTCTTTGGCTGGATTTTAGCTGCAAGTAATTTTTTTCAAGGAAAGTTCATCTTTTTCCTTTCCTTTCACATGGGAGGGGGCATGTATCTTATTTCCATGGGAAGAATGACCTCCGAATTTGTTTTGATCTCCCCTTTTAGCATAATATTGGGTGCAGGGGAGAAAGAGAGAAGACAGTTCACTGTACAGTTCTTCACCGTTTCTCTTCAGCCTCATTTCCTTCTTTGCAAATAGTGGAGTATTAAGAATTTTGGGGATTTTGTCTACTCACCAGTACTGTTTTTGTTCTTGGGGGCAGGATTAGGGATCATACCAAGCTTTACTAAATCTTCTATTTTTTATTTGCTACAACATTCTGGCTTGAATGTTGTCTTTCCTTAAGTTTCTGCTCATGAATTTTCTTTTGCTGTTTTAAAACTATATCTTTTGGTTTTTTTTTTTTTTTTAGATAATGTGGAGGGAGATTCTCTGATCTTATTTCACTTTATGATACTTACTAGGAATTATGTAGTAGTAGTTTTGAAATACTTTGGAGAGTTCATAATGACTTGGGATTCAATTAAGAGTGGCTTTACTTGAAAGCTTGACATGGCAAAAAATTAAGGGCACTATTTATATTCTGTATCAATGACAGCCCCTGAAACATACATTCTACAAAATACAATATGAATAGTACTCCCTGGAATTGTGCAGTGCAGGTGACTCTGCCCTAGCCACTGTTCACCCAAAAAGAATATTAAATTGTTAATCAAAGTCTGAAGTGGGGTTTGTTTCAACACTTTTACAGAATAATGCATAAGCATTTTATTTCTTTGAGTTTTTTCGATAGATAACTAGGGAACTGGGATGTAGGATTCAGGCAGAGGTTCCAGAAGGTGAGTAGACACTGGAATAGGTAGGAATGACAGTAGCTTGAAGCCAAGAATGATCTGAAAGGCAAAATTGAAGATCAGCGTCAGGTTGGAAAGCTAAGCTGAGAATCCAAACTTTGGAGTCAGCCTAGAAAGGCTTGGCAGAGAAACACGGATTAGTGGACTTTCACAGACCAGAATGGAACAAATGAACAGAGTGCAGAAAAGAAAATAAAGCCTCAAAAGATTCCTTGAGATTCTTGGTGTGGTGGTTAAGATCTTATCCTTGTCGGATTAGGAAGACATTAGGGATCTCAGCTGGTTTGATCACTTGCATGTTTTAGAACTTCAAACATTTGGCCATATCAGTATTTGAGGTTGTTTTTTGTTCTTGAAGAATATATTAGAGGTTAAAAAACAAAGTAAGGCCAAACACTTTTATAGAAAATACTTCTTAGACCAAAATTTGATAATAACTGGATTATTGTGATAGTACCGTGAACTAGAAGGGGATAGAGAGGTCTTGGAAGTTAGCACCTAAATTTGATGACTTCTTAGAGGTTCTTGTTTAGTTGACTTAGGTTGGTTTTGAATTAGTGATTCTTACTGTGTTCTTATTTTCTCATAGCACCACTGATGTTCATTCCCCTCTCACATCATTCTTAACCATTCCTCCTTTGTTATCTTTCACGTCAATCTATATAATAAGCCTTTGATGTTTAATCATGGTTGGGTTTTGTATGGCAGAATCTTGGTCTATTTAAGATTAAAATCCACTTAAAAATTTTATGCTCAAGATTTATTTTTAGTTTGACAGGACTAAAATGACATGCCTCCCATCATGAATATATGACACAGTTGTTAGTAAGCTGCTTTGCCAACCAGCCTGGGCTCATGGGTTCAGGATCTATAATAATTTGGTATGTTTATATAAGTTTATTTATAAACTAATAAAAACAGAAAGTAGGATTCAGGCTTTCTTAGTATATGGTTTTGTGTCTGATTATTATAATTATATGCATTGTTATTTTACTTCTAAGCATATGAAAATAGATGCACATTGCTTTTTTGTGTATGTATATCTCTATTTTTTTAAAATAGACAGGGTACTTAGACAATTATTATAGATATATAACACAATTGTGTCTTATATTCATGATGGGAGGCATGTCATTTTAGTCCTGTCAAACTAAAAATAAATCTTGAGCATAAAATTTTTAAGTGGATTTTAATCTTAAATAGACCAAGATTCTGCCAGATATGGAGTTACCCTAGATGTATTGTTAAGGCTCCCAACAATGAACACAGATGGGAAAATGGTTTAATTATTGTCCTGTTGGCAAATACCAAGGACGTTTTGGAATGCTGATGATTTTCTCCATGATGGACTTAGTTTATATCTGGTATAGAAGGAGAACTTCTATCTGAATCCCAAAAAGGATCAATTGCAAATATCTGATTAAAAAGTTTATGTATTTTTTATTATAGTTTTTCTGAAATTTTTACTTTACTTTTTGTTTGCATCTAAGATAGCTCCCTGTCTCAGACAGATTCAAGATACTTGAATGAAATTAAACCTCCTCTTTTATGTAGGAAATTAGAAGGATGCTGTTATGGTTTATTTAGCTTCTATTTCTTGAGTAACTTATGTGGCAGTGTACAATATCGTACAGCAAAGTGTTGGTTCCTAATATTACTGTTTTAGAGCTTCTTTGTTCATTGTGGTAAAAAACAAATTTTTCTTCATAATTTTTAAGGGTATAGTATAATAGTAACTGTATGCATATTGTTGTACAACAGATCTCTAGAACTTTTTGCTGTCATATAACTGAAACTCTATACTCATTGAACAACTCCACATTTCCTGCCTCCCTCGCCCCCAGCTCCTGACAACCACCATTCTACTTTCTGTTTTATGAGTTTGATTACTTTAGATACCTCATATATGTGGAATTATGCAGTATTTGGTTTTTGTAATTGGCTTAGTCACTTAGCATAATGTCTTCAAGCTTCATCCATGTTGTAGCATGTCAGGATTTTCCTTTTTAAGGCTGAATACTATTCCATTGTATGTAAATACCACGTTTTATTTATCCTTTTATCCAATATTGGACATTTATGTTGCTTCTACCTCATGTCTCACGTGAGTAATGCTTCAATGAACGTGAGTATTCACTGAGATTTTGTTTTTAATTCTTTTGGATATATACCCAGAAGTAAGATTGCTGAATCATATGGTAGTTCTGTTTTTAATTTTTGAAGAACCTCTATACAGTCACCCCTCTATATCCATGGATTCTGCATCCTCAGATTCAACCAACTGCAGATCAAAGATATTTTTTAAAAAACCAATAAACATAATACAAATAAAAATATTGTATAACAATTATTTACATAGCATTTGCATTATATTAGGTATTATAAGTAATCTAGAGATGATTTTAAAGTATACAGGACAATATGCATAGCTTATATGTAAATATTATGCCATTTTATATAAGGGACTTAAGCAACTTAAGCATCTTACTAAGGACTTAAGTGGATTTTGGTATCTGTGGGGGTGGGGCCTGGAACCAATCCCTCCGAAGGACAGCTGTAACTGTTTTCCATAGTGACTGCACCATTTTACAATATCACCAACAGTGCACAAGGGTCCAATTCTTCACATCTTTATTAACACTTGTTATTTTTCATTCTTTTGTGTGTGTGTGTGATAGTGACCATTCTAACAGGTATATGGTGATACCTCATTGTGGTTTTGAGTTTTATTTTCCTGGTGATTGGTAATGTTGAGCTTTTTTAACATACTTTTTGACTGTTTTTAATATCTTCTTTGGAGAAATGTCTACTTAAGTCTTTTGACAATTTTTAAATTGGGTTGTTTTTGTTATTGAATTGTAGGAGTTCTTTATATATTCTGTATATTAAACCCTTTTTTCAATACATGGTTTGCAAATATTTTCTTTCATTCTATAGGTTATCTTTTTACTTGATTGATTGTTTCCTTTGCTGTGCAGAAGTTTTAGTTTGATATAGTTCCATGTGTCTATTTTTGCTTTTGTTGCCTGTGCTTTGGTGTTATAGCCAAGAAATCATTGCCCATTCCAATATCATGAAACTTTCCCCTGTGTTTTCTTCTAAGAATTTTAGTTTCAGGTCTTATATTTAGGTCTTTAATCCATTTTGAGTTAATTTTTGTATGTGGTATAAGATAAGCATCTGTCTTTATTTTGCGTGTGGATATCTAGTTTTCCAAGTACCGTTTATTGAAGAGACTGACCTTCCTCCATTGAATGGTCTTAATCTTCTTGTTGAAGATCTCTTGACCATAAATATAAAGGTTTATTTCTGGGCTTTCTAGTCTGTTCAATTGAGCTATATGTCTGTTTTTATGTCAATACCAAGCTATTTTGATTACTGTAGATTTGTAATATATTTTGAAATCAGAAAGTGTGAGGCTTCCAACTTTATACTTCTTTTTTGAGTTTGTTTGGGTTATTTTGTGTCCTCTGAGATTCCATATGAATTTTAGGATGTTTTTTCCTATTTCTGTAAAAATGCCATTGGGATTTTGATAGGGATTGCATTTAATCTATAGATTGCTTTGGGTAATATGGACATTTTAATATTAAATCTTCCAATCCATGAACACAGAATATCTTTCCATTTATGTCTTTTAAAATTTCTTTCAACAATATTTTGTAGTTTTCATGTATTGATGTCTTTCACCTCCTTTGTTAAGTTTATTCCAAAGTATTCTTTTTTGATGCTGTAGTAAATGGGATTATTACCTTAATTTCCTTTTTGCATTGTTCTTAGCATATAGAAACAGACTGATTTTTGAGTGTTGATTTTGTATCCTACAACTTTGCTTGAATTTATTGGTTCTCATGGGTTTTTTGGTGTGGAATCTTTAGGGTTTTCTAAATATAAGTCACATCATCTGTGAACAGAGATAATTTTACTTCTTTCTTTCCAATTTGGATGCTTTTTATTATTTTTTTTCTTGCCTAACTGCTCTGGCTAGGACTTTCAATATTATGTTGAATAGAAGTGGCAAGGGTGGGCATCCTTGCCTTGTTCCTGATTCTAGTATCAGGAAAAATTTCCTCTAATGGAAAAGTTCTCAGTATTTTATCATTGGCTAGGGCTTTTCATATATGGCCTTTATTATCTTGAGGTAATTTCCTTCTATCCCTAGTTTGTTGAGAGTTTTTATAATGAAAGGGTGTTAAATTTTTTCGAAGGCTTTTGCTGCATCAATTGAGATGATGTAGTTTTTGGCCTTGTTATGTCAATGTGGTACACAGTATTAATTAATTTTTGTATGCTGAACTATCCTTGCATCCCAGGCATAAATCACACTTGCTCATGATGAGTGATCTTTTTAATGTGCTATAGAATTCAGTTTGCTAGTATTTTGTTTAGGATTTTTGCATCAATATTCATCAGGGATATTGGTCTGTAGTTGTCTTTTCTTGTAGTATCTTTGTCTGATTTTGGTATCAGGGTAATGCTGGCCTCATAAAATGAGTTAGAAGTATTCTCACCTCTTCAAATTTTTGGAAGAATTTGAGAAGGATCGGCATTAATTCTTCTTTAAATGTTTGATTGGATTCTCCAGTGAAGCCATCTCGTCCTGGGCTTTCCTTCATTGGGAGGTTGTGGATTAACTGATTCAATTCCCTTACTAGTTATACGTGTGTTCAGATTTTCTGTTTCTCATTATTTAGTCTTGGTAGGTTATGTTTTTTGGAATGTATCCATTTATTCTAGGTTATCCAGTTTATTGGCATAGTATTGGCATACTATTGTTCAAAGTATTATCTTATCCTTTTTATTCTTATATCCTTTTTTGAAAGTTAATTTTTAAGTAATTTCAGATATTTAATAGTAATACATGAATTTTAGAAAAACATTGGTAATCCCACCCCTAATGTAGGAGTATTTCTATCACTTTTGTATATTCTATTATCCTAATTTCTATATCTATTATATATTTTATTTAGTCATAATTTTTATGATACTACTCTATTACTTTCTCTACCTATCAAGCGTAAATCATTTTTTTCATAAGAAAGGATGAGTCAGAGGGCAGACCAAGGCCCAGAGTTTGTAACCAAGAACCTCAAGAGAACAACCTTCAGGGAGCAGGACTGAGTCCTAATCAGGGTGGATAGTGTCTAACACTTTTAAGTCCTCTTCAAAAACGACATTAAAATAAAATTATCCGAGGCCAAGTGTAGTGTCTCAGACCTGTAATCCCAGATCTTTGAGAGGCTAAGGCAGGAGGATTGCTTGAGCCCAGGAATTTGAGTCCAGCCTGGGCAAAGCACTAAGACCCTATCTCTAAAAAAAGAAAAAAAAATCAAAGTCTGATGGGATGAGGTATTGGGAATCTTGGAGAGAGGAGTGTCTATGGAGAATGTGGAAGGGATGTGAATTGTTGTACCCCAATAGAGGGAAGACAGTTGGCTGCAATAATTCACATCCCTCCCACATGCAAAACACATTCACTCCTCTCTCTAAGATCCCCAAAGCCTCATCCCATCAGACTTTGATTATATTTTCCAAAGATGGCAACAATACCTCTCATCCCATAAACTCTTATCATGTGACCCTATCACTATGCTTATGGAATGGTGGAGTCTATGTCCTCTCTCCTTGAATCTCTTGGGCCTTTGTTAACTGCATTGACTAAAAGAATGAGGCTGAAATGATGATACATGAATTCTAATGCTATATTTAACAGAATGTCATGTGCTTTTGCTTGTTCTCTTTGGTTACTCATTCTTGAAGCGTCACCATTTTGCTGTTATACTAAGCAGCCTGAAGAGAAGCTCATGGGGAAGAGGAGTCAAGGCACCTAGATCACAGCCCTGACTGAGCTCCTAACAGTTAGTTACAGCTTGTTAGCAACGTATATGAGCCATCTTTAAAGTGGAATCTTCAGCTCCCTTTGAAACAGCCCACTAATGCCACAAGAAGCAGAGATGAACTTGCAGATATATGAGTAAAAGAAATGATTCTTGTTAATTTTAAGCTACCACGTTTCGGGGTGCTTTGCTATACAATGATAGATGCTTGAAACACACCTTCCAGGTGATATCATCGGTGCCTTGGCATTAACTACTTCTATTCTCAAATCTGAATTTTCAGATCAAGTGTTTCTTTGGAGCTTCATTCCCATATATCTAACTACTAATTAGATGTATTTCTCCTTCAGCTCAATACATCCAGCATTAAGGTGTTGTCCTTCTCCACCACGTGTTTTTTTTCTATTTTCTTGGTTATTTTACCATCCATTCATTTATGACAGAAATCTGGGAGAACAGTCTCAATTCCTGCATCTCTCCACATCTACTTTTACGTCTTAAATATCTTTTGAAGGCTGACAGACTGTTTTTTAAACACATATATAATCATGTTACAATTCTTACAATTCATAAGTGGCTTCACTTTATACTATAAAGTCCTATTTTCTTAGCAGGATATACATGGTTTTCAGTAATCTAGCCCCTTGCCAGATCTCTAGCCCTACTCTCTTTCTCCTTTTCACTAATAGTTCTCCAATATATAAGGAAGAAACCAGCCTTTTCCAGTCCTTCAGGCTGTTCCACTCATCTAGATTTTCAGTAGAATTCATTTCCTCATGGTTGCAAGACTCAAGTTTCCATTTTCTTGCTAGCTGTTGGCCAGGGGTTGCTATCAGCTAGCAGATAGGCTGCTATCTTGTCCTTGACACATGGCCTTCTCACAACATTTCACCTTGCTCCTCAAAGCCAGCAGGAAAATTCTGCTATAACAGACTCTTATGTAATGTAACCTAATCAAGGGATTGGCTATCTCATGGGTCCTACCCAAACTCAAGGGGATTATACAAGACTTGTTCACCAGGGGGCAGGGATCTTGGGGGCCATTTTAGAATTCTGTTCACAATAGGTAAATAGAGGACTCTGTCTGGAAACTTTTAGGATATATATATATTTTAAAATCCTCAGATTAGAAAGTTTACAAGAATGCATCTTTCTGTGTATCTGCTTTTGTCCACTATATTGGTTACTTAGTGGGTTCTTTGAATCTGGCAACTCATGTCCTTCATTTGTGGGAAAATTTTGTGTTTATTTCAGTGATGATTTCTTTCCTTCTGTTTTCTCCCTTCTCTCTTTCTGTGACTCCTATTATTTGGATATTGGACCTCTTAAACTAGTCCTTCAATTTTATTACTATTTCCCTCCTATCTTCCATCTATCTTTGTTCTGCTGAGAGATTTATTCAACTTTATTTTTTAATTCTTTATGGATGCAGTGTCTTTCCATCTCCATCAGTGGTGGTTTCTGAACCTTTCATCTTCTTGCATAGTCTGTGTTTCCTCCATGTTATTTATTTTTCCATTTGTTCTGGTCTCTGTCTTTTGTGTTAGAGATTTTTCTTAGGTGTTTGTTAATCCTTGGATATCTATTCATAATTCAGAATTTGAAACCAAAAAGCTGATTGGAAATTCTGAGAACATTGATGGGACTTGTTAACTCAGAGCTCCATGGGGTGATTAGGCCTGGGCAGCTTTTTAGTGAATCCCAATATCAGTATCTTTAGGCTTTTGGAGATTACTCAAGTTGCCCAGAAAAGGATCTTCCAGTCTTCTGTTTGAGGATAAAGATCTGGCTTCGAGCATTCTGGGAACTGAGTGGAGAGGGGTCTGGGGGGACATCGCAACATTTGGGTACTTAAAATCCCTGATTTTAGCATGGTATCCATGATCTCAGCTGTTCCTGAAATCCTCCCAGATTTCTGCTGGTGTTGGGGAGGGACGGTTGCCTATGCTCAAGAAGTTGGGGAGGGGAAACTAGGGATCTACCTACTTCTCAAAAGCTTTAATTTATTTGTCTTTCTATTAGAGCCTTCCTGCCACTTCACCTCCAATATTTTTTACCCATTTCCAGACATACCAGACACTGACAGTTCTTGAGGTAGGATTCTACAGTTAAAATTGAGTTGTATCTTAGTTTTCCCTCTCAGGGTTTAGGGTTTTGCTATGTAGAATCTCCTAAATCAGTTATTATTCTGTTCTCCAGCTTCTAAAAGTTTGCTACCTTTTCTCTTATCCTTTCTTCACATATGTATATTTATCTCTCTTTTAAAATTCCACTGCTGTAGTTTTCCTGGGATTTCTGGAGGGAGTGAAATTAGATGTTTGTATTCAATCTGCTGTTTTAAGTCAGATGTTCCTCATTGTTTTGTAATGTGTCATTTATTTATATGTTAAGTTCTTATATGAAAGTGTTTATGCCGTGGTTATATTTCCATTTCCTTTGAAATATTTATCTCTACTAGTACCACACTGTTTTATTTATTGGTTTGTTGCTTTATAATATGCTTATTACTTACACTGATAATTTTATGTTTAACTCCTTAATAGCATCTGTTAGTTTTACAATGCTTAAGCTATGTAAGTATATGGGGAACATTAAACTTAGGAAATTATGAGATCGTTTCTGTTAATGTTGAATTCATTTCACAGACTTTTTTTTACTTGTGATTTTATTAACAAGAATTAGGAGATTTTAAATCAAAATGTTGGAATATTATAATCACAGAAGACACTTTGTATGTTTTTTTTTAAATGAAGACTGAAGTTGCTGAAGATCCTCAACAAGTTTCAACTGTTCACCTCCAACTAGGATTACCACTGGTTTTTATTGTTAGCCAACAAGCAACATATGAAGCTGATAGAAGAACTGCAGAATGGGTTGCTTGGCGTCTTCTGGGAAAAGCAGGAGTTCTACTCTTGTTAAGGTATCTTAAACGTTCAATATTCACTATATTTAGCAAAACATTAATAATTTTCACATTTTAAAATATGGTAATTTAATCATACAAATAAACTCAACTCTAATAGATTCATATATAGTTAGAAGCAGTTGCTGAGCTAAAGTCTATACATTAATTATAATCTTGATTAAAATTTAGAACTTTAGACTTGCCTAAATGAAGATGTACATTAAGATGGAGCTAGAAAATCTGGTTTGTATTTATGTATAAAATTTTTCAGACTCACTAAATTGTAATCTTTTTTCATAAACATTTTTTAGTATAAGAATTTATAGTTTTATTTTAGATTGACATCCTGGATGACTATAATTCTTCAGATAGCAATATAAAAACATTTATTTCCATTTTGAAAAAGGGATTCTTTGGGAATGAACATTCCTCAGAATGCCAATGTGGTCTTCAAAAGAGCAGAAAAGGTTAGTTGTTTTATATATTGATCTATAATGTCTGGTTATTTGAAGAAAGTCAATACATGTGGTCCCAGAATATGTGTTTATTATAGAAAAAAATCTGTAAATTATTGAAAGATAATTGCTGTGTTAACATTTTGGTGTTCTTTTCATGTGTCAGTCTGTCTCTTTTTCGTGTGTGTGTGTGTGTGTATTAATATATATATTTGAAGGAAATCAGGATCATGCTATATATCCTACTTTTCACCTAAAATTATATTTAATTACTTGCTCTTGTGACATAATGCCTGTCTTCTCCACTGTTTTGAATATCACTGATTTTTTTCCTTTGGCAAAATTTCTGAAAGTGAAATTTGTCAAAGGAAATAAAAATTTTAAGGCTAAAAAATACATTGTCAAATTGCCCCCCAGAAAGATTATACTTTTACCAGCAGGGTTTGGAATTCCTTTATTCTCATATATCTTTGCCAATACTGAGAATTACTGTCTTTAAAAAAATCTTTTCTATAGACAAAAAAGTTCTTGTTTTAATTTGCATGTTCAACTACTGAGGTTGAACTTTTTTTTATATTTATTGGCCATTTATGTTTCCTTTGTAAATTTCTGTTACTGTCCTTTTTTTTCTTAAATTTTTCTTTTTAATTCTTAACATCTTCTAAATACTATATAAAATGCTAAAAAAGTTGATTGATATGTTTAAGAACTGCCAGACTAAAACTTAAATTTTCTTGCCTAAATCTATGGCAGTAATATCGGGTTAAGAGTTAGAAAACTTGCAGCCTGGGCAGTATAGTGAGACCTTGTCTCTACAAAAAAATTTTTTAAAAAGCTGGGTGTGGTGGCATGCACCTATAGTCCTACCTACTTGGGAGGCTGAGGTGGGAGGATCACCTGAGCCCTGGAGTTCGAGGTTACAATGAACTGTGATTGCACCACGGCACCCCAGCCTGGGTGGCAAATTGAAACCCCACCTGTAAATAAAATTAAATAATAAAAGAGTTGGAAACCTTGGATTTTGTTCCTTATGGTTCTAGGACTAGATTTTCTTTTTAATATATATTTTTGCCTTGTTTGTTTTTGTTGAGACAGAATCTCCCTCTTGTCACCCTGGGTGGAGTGCAGTGGCATCACTGTAGCTCATTGGAACCTCCAACTCCTGGGCTCAAGTGATCCTTCTGCCTCAACCTCTCAGGTAGCTGGGACTACAGGTATGTGCTACAATGCCCAGCTGGGTTTTTTTTTTTTTTTCCTTCCTTTTTTGGTTAGACACGGGGTCTCATTCTTGCTCAGGCTAGTCTCCAACTCTTGAGCTCAAGCAATCCTCCCGCCTTGGCTTCCCAGAGTGCAAGGATTACAGGCGTGAGCAGCTGCACCTGGCCTGGGACTAGATAAATTAATTTCTCCCCAGAGCTCAGTTTCCTCATTTATGAAATATTCATAAAACTTCCCCTTCTAACTTACAATAAATTTTATAAGACAAATGAAAACTGTAGCATTGTTCAAATATGTGATAGTATGGGGGTAGGTATGCTTTGCATATGGCCAGATAATGGAAGGAGTACATGTAGAATCTTCTGAAGCTATTTTTTGCTATTAGATAAGGAACCTTAAATAAGAAATTATTTGTTACTGGGAAATAGGTTTTGTACAAGAATTAAAAGTGCATGTTGTTTCCCAGTTTTGATGTGTTAAATTGTTAAAATAAAATAATTTTATATGGTGTGAGGTAAAATAGGTTATATATTAGATAGCTATCTAAAAAAAAATCTAAAGAGGTTTTTTGTAAATGATAGAATAAACTTTTCTATGAGTTTATTAAATTCATGTAAATTTTTTTTACCTCTTCATCAGGGCAATAATGTTGATCTTGGGTTTGTATAATTATCCTTTCTTTCTCCCTTTCCTGTACCCTTCCAGGCAAAGGGTTTGGGAGTCCCTAAGTACTAAAACTGTTACACAGATAGTATCATATACTTGTATTACTATATTAAAAGCCTTATAATATATTGTAAGAGTTATAAAACATTTCTGTTAGCATTGTATTAGTTCTGTAGGTATTTTTTCTCTACGGCAGTGATTAGCAATTAGTATTAAGAATTTTTGCTATAAGCCTGGCATGGTAGCTCATGCCTGTAATCCTAGCACTCTGGGAGACCGAAGTGGGAGGATTGTTTGAGCTCAGGAGTTGGAGACCAGCCTGAGCAAGAGCAAGACCCCATCTCTACTAAAAATAGAAAAATTAGCCGGGCTTATAGCATGTTCCTATAGACCCAGCTACTCAGGAGGCTGAGGCAGGAGGATTGCGTGAGTCCAGGAGTTTGAGGTTGCAGTGAATTACGATGACACCACTACACTCTACCCAGGGCGACGAAGTAAGACTCTGTACCCCCCACCCCCCCGCAAAAAAGAATTTATACTATAGAATCATACTGCCTAGTTCAAATCCTACTCTGTAATTCTGGGCAAATTACTTGACCTCTATATGTCTCTGTTTTTTCCATTGCAAAATGGGAATAATAATAATATCTATTTTAAAGGGTTCTTGGGTCACTATGTTAAAATGAAATAATGTAAAGTGCTTAATTAGCACTGGGCCCAACCCATTGTAAGTGCTAATAAATAATAACTAGTATTCTTTTATGCAATAAATATTTATTACATGCCTGCAGTTTTTCAGGCACAATCCTAGGCTTTGAGGATATAGCCATAAACCAAACCAAGTGTGACAGGAGACATAAAAACAGATATAACATATAAAAACAGTGTTAAGGGCAATGGAGAAAAACAAATTGAGGTAAGGTGAGAGGGTGCTCATGGAAAACCTCACTAAAAAGAAGTGAGAATAAAGCAAAAGGGGTGAGCCCTTGGCCATGTGGGAAAAGAGTATTCTAGGCAGAGAGAACACAAGTGCAGGGCCCCTGAGGAGAGGAGTGAGCCTTTGCCTAATAGAACAGTATTATGAGGAGTAGTGTAAAGCCTAGAATCATTCTTAGTATATAAGTTTTTAAAGCCCTTTTTAATCCTTTCTTAAACATTTTTTTTTTTTTTTTTTTGAGACAGTGTCTCACTTTGTTGCCCGGGCTAGAGTGCCGTGGTATCAACCTAGCTCACAGCAACCTCAAACTCCTGGGCTCAAGCGATCCTTCTGCCTCAGCCTCCCGAGGAGCTGGGACTACAGGCATGTGCCACCATGCCCGGCTAATTTTTTCTATATATTTTTAGTTGGCCAATTAATTTCTTTGTATTTTTAGTAGAGATGGGGTGTCGCTCTTGCTCAGGCTGGTTTCGAACTCCTAACCTTTGAGCAATCTGCTCACCTCGGCCTCTCAGAGCGCTAGGATTACAGGCATGAGCTACCACGCCCGGCCTCTTTCTTAAACATTTTATATAAAAAAAACCAAGCCCACTGAAAAATAGAATGAACAACCATATACCTACTACCTAGATTCAGCAATTAATATTTTGTCATATTTGCTTCATCTATTATTTTTTTCTG
>CAUYRT010098484.1:0-17305 GCA_963574885.1 Lepilemur ruficaudatus
CCAATTAATTTCTTTCTATTTATAGTAGAGACGAGGTCTCGCTCTTGCTGAGGCTGGTTTCGAACTCCTGACCTTGAGCAATCTGCCCGCCTCGGCCTCCCAGAGTGCTAGGATTACAGGCGTGAGCCACCGCGCCCGGCCACATATTATGTTTTGATACAAGCATTCAATGTGAATTAATCAAATCAGGGTAATCAGAGTATTCATCACCTCAGGTATTTTTCATTTCTTTGTGTTAAGAACATTCCAATTTCACTCTTGGTTATTTTAAAGTACACCCTGACTTAGTTGTTTATAGCCACTTTGTTGTACTATCAAATATTGTTAATTCTATCTAACTCTCTAACTATATTTTTGCACCCATTAACCATCCCCACTTTATTCCCTGCTCCTTGCTACCCCTCCCAACCACTGGTAACCATCATTCTACTCTCTGTCTCCATAAGGTTATTATTTTTAGTATTTAGCTCCCACATAAGAGTGAGAGCGTGTGAGATTTGTCTTTCTGTGCTTGGCATACTTCACTTAATGTAATATTCTCCAGTTCCATGCATCTTGTTGCAAATGGCAAGATTTCATTCTTTTTTGCGGTCATATAATATTCCAACGTGTATATGTACCACAATTTAGTTATTCATTCACCTGTTGCTTAGGTTAATTCCATGCAGAGAATTTTAGAACTGGCAGAACCCTAAGGACTACCCTTCCCTGCACCACCCGCTCCCACAATAAAAGGAGGAAAATATAGGTTCAGAGAAGGGAGGGATGTTGTCTCAGGTCAAGCAGGAGGGGGGTAGTGGCAGGGTCGAGAGAAACTCCAGGTCCTTCCCGCCTGTCTAGGGCTCAGCTGTGTCACTTAGGCTGTTTGCACAGGTGAAGATCAAGGCTGCCTGTCTGTGTTGCCCAAGCAGCCACTGATGGCAGCCTGCCAGGTGAAAGCATAGGCCAGACCCCAGCTTATACCGGGCTAATAATGAACTTCCGTGATTGATGGAGCACACTACATTTTGAGCCGTAATGGGGAGGTGTGGGGAAGCCACAGGTCCCGAGATGTGGGTACAATTCCAAGTCTCTCCAAGAGCCACCTGAAGAGAATTGATCAGCAGAGAAAGCATATGTGCATTAGCTCTGCCACTGAGGCTCCTTTTAGCATCCCAGAGACATCCCCTTCAATGGGCTTAGGCAGCTGGCGAGCAGATGCAGGCAGAACACCCGGGATCTGATAGCACACTGGGAAGGGATTCACGCCCGACGGAGGCCAGAAGCCAACCAGACAGAAAGGGCAGAGTCCAGCAATGTGGAGAGGTAACAGGTCACTCTGTTGGGTTGTCAGCATGGGGGTGGTTCCAGTCAGGGAGATGGGCTCCAGCTGTGGAGGAGGAGGGCTGCAGGTGTGAGAAGGTAGGCAGCTGCGGAGTCCTCTGCCCTGCCAGCAAGTGACCAGCATGGTCGGAGCCACAGAGCTTTGAAATTAAGCATACAGCCTCTGCCTTCAGACAGAAGGTCCTGACACAGCCTCTTTCCAGCTGTGTGAACGTGGCAAGTTACTTCCCTCCTTTGAGCCATAGTTTCTTCATTGGTAGGATGGGGATTAGAACACCTGCCTCACAGGTCATTGTGAGTATTCAACACAACATAGCAAATGTTTGTCATAGTGCTTGACATTCAATATAAAATTGTTATTGTTATTACATTTTTCTTTGAGGGATTATTTTTAGACTTCATGAAGCTGCTGGGTTTATAGAACAGGAGTCTTTTTTTTGGCACCCAGGAGAGATACAAGAGGGGAGGATAGACTACAGCTCCTTTTTGCATCCCCTGCCTGTGTCCTTTTTACTTCAGCTGGAGTGTGTGGGGACACTAAGGCGAGGAGGCCTCACAGGCCACCTGTGGGTGCATGAACTCTTACAGGTGCTCCCAGCGCAAAGAGAGGCCTCCCCTGCTCAGGATGCAGGCTGGGGATGAGGTCTCGCCATTCCCTGCTCTTGTGCAGGCTACTCTTGCCCGGAGTTCCCTGTCACATTTCAGGTTCCTCACTGCTGGCCCCACAGTGTGGGAAGGGGCCCAGACAGCGAAGTCAGATCTGGCTCCAGCCCTTGCCTGGCTGGCTGTGACCTCACCACCTGCCTTTGGGAGCTGTTGAGGTCCTGGTGCTCCCTGCCTGGAGCCAAGTGTCCTCTTTGTGAAGGCTTGGGCTTGCTGGGCCTATGTGGTACCTCCTTGGGCTTTAGGCTACATTGTACCCGAAGTCTGATTAGCATGAGGATTAGGAAAATGCTGCACTTTGAAGCAGCCCTAGAGAGGAGCTGGGAGTCTTCCTCAGCTCTGGAGGTGACTCAGGAACCAGAGCCAGGGTTTGGACAGGATTTCTACAGGGAGCTTTCTTCCTCCCTACCCCAACAACAGATCTCCGATTTGCTTCAAAATAAACTTTGATCAAAGATTTCAAGAAGAACGGATGGAAGGGAGCAAATTATTAATCTTCCCAGGGCAGTCATTACCAGAAGAGGTACCTATCTTGGCCTGAACCTGCATTCATATGAATCATTAAAACAAACAAACTGTGGCAGAGGCTGCTAGCAGCCAAGGCAATCTTGCTCTCTTCTTCCTGGCCATACGGCTGGAAAACATTTCCCATACTCCCTTGCAGCTGGGCATGGCCATGTGGCTGAGTTGCAGCCAATAGGAACAAGTGCAGGAGTGATGGGCGTCACCTCCAGGCCTGGCCCATCGAAACATCTCAGGTGCACTCCCACATATTCTTTCCTCTTTGGGCCAAATGAGGACAACACCCAGGCTGCCCTTGAAAGCCACATGTTGTAATGGCATTGTCCATCCAGCCCGGACCCCTGTGGGGCTGAGTGGAGGAGAGTGGCTGGGCTGACTCATTCGCCTTCTCAAGACTGATATAAGAACAAGGAATAAACATTGCTTGTATTTGAACTGTTATGAATTTGGGGGTCTGTTTGTTAAGCAGTGCTCTTATAACTGTTACAGGGACACACCTTTGTCTGAGTTAGAGAAACAGCTCCTAGTCCTTGCAATCTATGAGCCTGTATACTTTATTCTCATTATTTGTGGTAATTATGTTGTATAAAGTGACAGCAAACACTGAATTAAGCAAATGCTGAGCCATTGCTCTTAGGGGCAATACAGAATTCAGTTCTTGGGAGCCACTAGTTGCGACATTTCTGTCAACAATCAATACCTAGCCTTGTTTTACATATGTTTTTGTTCAGACACCTTGTTGAAATATACTGTTGTTTCATTAACAATGAACCCGCAGCCAACAACAATATACCTGCCTGAATGGAACTTACCTAACACACGTGTTATTTGTTCCATAAGGCACATCACAGCCTTCTTGCACTTAGAAACACTAAACAACACGTCAGCACGATGCTTGGGGCCGGGGGAGCATTTTAAATAGCGGAGTCCCCAAGAAAGGCACAAAGCTGTAAAATATGTGGCACTAAATAGGCTATGAAAAGGATACTTGTTTGCAGCATGATAGCTGAAACCAGGAGGCAGAGTGCCACCTTGTTTGATCTCAGCTGGGAATGTGTGCATTGAGGGCCTCAGATTTTTGGCCATTTTGTGCGTATCTAGGAGTGACTGTGAAAGTGCCATGAGTATGGCCTTTGGAGTAACAAATGGGTGAATCTGCAACTATGTCAGCCACGAGTGACGAGGACAGACTATCACTGGATACCACCAGAGTTCTCTGACCTGATGTCTTGCCATGCAAATCCTGGCAGGTAAGGAGGATTGGGAGCAGGTGGATTGCAGGAGGTCTTAGGCTAGTACTGGGAGTGTGGAGTGGGTTGTAGAGACATGTTGGTGGCTCTTTGTGGGTCAGTAACTAATTCCTGTACTTGCACTGCTCAAGCAAGGGCACCTTTGGTTGAAGATGGCACCAGGATCTGACCACCAGGATGTGATTAGTTGAAAGGGAATGAAGACTAGCGGGTCCAAGGTAAACAGGCTCTCAGGGGCTGCTTTTTAAGACAGGACCAAATCATGGGACCATTTTTAGTTGCACAAATGCACCATGCTCTCTTTCACTCCTAGTCTCTACACTTATTGTTTGCTCTTTGTGGAACTCTACTTCCTCTCTCTGCTCTTTCTTCTTCCGTTCACGTTGCCTGCAATGCTCTTCCACCCATCAGATCTTGTCAATTCTTCCACATCTCCATTCCAAGTTTGGATCCGGTGGCCCAGCTCTATGCCTCCCAAAACATGATGGTTCCCCCAGTTTAGTCCTCATTATGTTATATTATATAATTTTCTCTCTCCCTGACTGGGTTGTAAGCTCCACAAGATCAGGACACTGACCTATTATTATATTCTAAGTAAAACTGCCTTAAATAATGAGGATATGTATTGGCTCTCAGAGATAAGTATTTTAGAGGGTAGTTATTAACAAAGGTTTAGTTGAGTGGCTCAGGGATGTAACAAAGGACCCAGTTTCTCATGCTCTCTCTGCTCTGCCTTCTGTGTGTCAACTTCATCCCAAGATGGGCACCTATTCTGGTTACATGGTGTCTGCTAAGAGCCCCCAGAATACCTGCTTTCCTGTCCATGTGCAGAGAGAGAAAGAGAGCACAGGTTGTTTCTCCTCTAATCATCAAATAAGAATCCTGGGCTTCCATTTGATTGGATGATCTGAAGTCATATGCCCATCCCTGAACTGTAGAAAGAGGAACAGGATTGCCCAGGTTGATTTAGATCTTGGAGCGAGGGTGGCTGCTGCACAGGAGAGGAAGAGGGGGATTGGTACTGGGAGGGCAGGGGGCCAGGAGGAAAGACTGGTGGCTGGAAGGTCCCTGAGAGAGCAAGTCCTAGATGATGGGGTCCTAGACAAGTTATTAGAGATGGACCTCAGACTCACCAGGACCGAGAGTGAAGCCACGTACTTTTTACTGAAGTAGGAGAATTTGCAGCAAGGCAAGCAAATTTTTAGGATGAGGGTCCGTCAGAACCAGAGCTAGAACACAGGGATGGAGAGGAAGATAGCAGTGCAAGACAGGGTTGGAAAGTTGGGGAGGGCCAGATGGTGCAGAGCTTTGGAGACCATTTTAAGATCTGAGTGATTAAACATGAACAGTCTTCTGTCCCCAGCATTCCCAGAGAGGAAGATGAAGAGAGAGAATCAGGCATAACACCACTGAAGAAGCTTCAACCTTTGCACTGAGTGATAGGAATTTTGCTCACGTGTCAAAAACCTTTCGAGGTGACAACCAAAAAAAATAGAGCAGCTGCCCAAATTTGTCTACAGACTGATTGCCAGATCTTTGCTTATTGAGAGAAATGATTGTTTAAGACCATGCTCTTCAAACTGGGGTACATGGTCTCCTTTTGGGGTGGTGACCCAGAGAAGAACATTAAACCAGAGGATAAACTTGTATGTCTTCATGGGATATAAGTTTACGTAGTGGTAAGTAATTTGAAATATTTTTACAGTAAAACAAAGATTCATTATGAAGTTATAGGATGTAAATTCTATATGAATTTTTAGGGTCAACCTTAGGCTTTGGGGAAAATTTGAGCTTGGGGGTTTGGGAAAGTTTGGCAAGGAGGGTGGGGTGAGTGTACAGGATACTCAAAACTCTTGCTGGGAGGTGTCTGGGGGTGTGATTTCATTTCCCTCTGGGTACATTTGGGGTACTTAGGAGAAAATGAAAATCACTGGCTTCAAATGGTGGAGCCATGGATGACTGCTGCAGGGCTGGGCACTAGCTCCACTCTTTTATGATGGCACCATACAACAGCGCCAGGTTAGGAGGCAGGGCCGGCCCTCCTCCCCTCACCTGTTATAATAAGGTCCTCAGGAACTTTTGGCCTTGGATCCATCCAAGACAGCAGCATTTGCATTAGAGTGAAACCTATTTTTGAGCTAGTTATCTTACAGTAAGGCGGGTCCTATAGCCTTCAGAATGTCAAAAGTGTGTGGCTTGGACCTCTGGCTACCACCCAAGGAAAAAGCGAGGGTGGGAGTGGGGCCTGGACACCTCCCATACATTCTGCCTATCCTTAGCCACCGTGTGGTCAAGGTTATGTCTGTTTGAGGTCATTGCCTTTTTCTTTTCTTTCTCTCCTTTCTGTCTTATAAATCTCCATTATTGGCCTCCTGTTTCCCCTCACCAGTACATTTTCTGCTCTCTGCTCTTCTGGACAATGTATGCTAAGCTTTTAATCTTCGTGATTTTTCTCTGAGTGCCCACTCAGATCAGAAGGGACTTGTCTATTTGGTTATTCAATGAGTTTTTGTCCCCGAAGGCTGTAAGGAGGTGAAAGGATTTGGAATTCTTTTTCTTTTTTATGAAGAACTTTCTCTGTTCTTCCATGCTTAGTTCTTGAATGATCAAGTCCTGGGGGCGATTAACCTCTTGATGTCTGTGAGTGTTTGAAATTTCCTGCATGTGCCTCAGCGACAGCCTTCCCTGGAATGTGTTCTTGAAATTCTGCAGGGTGGCCTCTCTCCCACAGAGTGGGACCTGTTCTGCGCGAGCCCAAGAGAGGAAGGAAATGTCAGACAGGTGGAGTTATGAGAATTACACAGAGGAAACACTCAAAATGTCACTCTATAACTAATTCAAGTGTAATAGAAATTTAATAATGTACAGCGAGCCATTCTGCATTTACATATCGTCTTTCATCTGACCATGGAAAATATGAATCTTTTCAGTCCCATGGTCTGGTTTATGCTAGGACTCCCGTCTGTGTTTTGTTTTGTTTTTTTCCTCTTCCCCAAGGCAAAGAAAGAGAACTGACTTATTCAAGTTCGTACAATAACACCTCAGAGTTGAGAGAAGGCGGTGTTGGTGTTATTTTCAGGGCCCTGGCGACAGGAGAAGGGCTTGGAAAACAAAGATGGCTTTTCTCCCGCCAAATGGTCACCCAGTGCAATACCTTCCTGATGGGCCAGCTCCCTCAGGTGAGCACATTGATTCATTTCCACAATATGAAAGCAAAACAAGTGTGACCAGTGTGACCTGTACTTTTCACGCCTTTCTGGTGAGAGGAGAGGGTGTGGCATGGTCTTTTGCCCCTGGGATCTCTGACTGCTGGCTTAGGAATTTGTCTGGTTTATTTCATGAATGGGCAGGATGCACATCAGGGGTCTAAGGTAGGTCTTTGAAGGCGATGGTGTCAGAGTTTGGGGATAACATGAAAATGTTAGAGATATCCAGCAAGACAGGGTAGGGTGTGTTCTATTTGGTAATCTGTGTTCTTCCCAATCCCAATTAAGCTATGTCCATGGAATAAATTAAATGCTTCTAGAAGCAAAATTTAGATCACTTATGGATCTTACTTGGTAAGATTTATGGAGATCACTTGATATCTCTCTCTATTTATTTATAACTACATCTCATCTATTGCCACAAGAGATGTTAGGAGTTTTATAACAAATATTTGAAATGAAAATCAAAAATAATGCAAAAGGGGAGGGGAAAATATACTTCAAGTGGTAGACTAATATAGTTACTAAGATTGTGTAATAGTTTTAACTCTGAACCAAAAGGCACATATGGATAGAAGGAAAATATAGCAAGTCATATGCCATTTGCCTAGGAGAAAGAAATAATGGCAATTGTTCAGATGAGATGACTTTTATCCAGCACTGTACTGATTGCTGAAATAAATTTGTATTAAAGATCTACAAACAAAGCACATTGAAAAACATGATGACTATATTTTTAGCAGCACTTTTGCAATAGATGCAGCTATGTATGTATGTAGGGGGTGTATTTGTGATGTTTTATCAGATGCTCCCAGGAATTCCCTTCTATCCCCCCTCTGCCTTTGAGGACAGGACAGTTTAGGGTGGGTTGGGTGCAGGTGGGTCTCCATTACAGTTTTTGGTTGCAGACCACAAAAACTGCTTCTGGTCAAATCAAACAGAAGAAGAAGCCTTTCAGTGGATGCAGTAATAGAATCAGTCTTGGTTAACTTCCAGCTCTAGACAGTGGGTCCTGGTGGAATGTCCCTTTGGGCAAAGCTTGGGTCATACAGCAGCTCCTTGGTTAGGGATGTCAAGGAAGCCCTAATGAAACTGCATACAAGGAGAGAAGAGTCTCCCATTATTACTCTTAGAAAAGGAACGAGAGGTCTGGTCTCTAAGGGAGATTCAGAAAGAGAACAGGAACTCAGAAACATGATGTATTGTGTCCCTCTCAGCTTTGGCACTAATTCTGGGCTAAGTTGCAGAGATGAGGTTCCCATGGTGACCCACGGGCACATAGAGACTCAGCTATTTTTTCTAATCACATATGAAATAAATAAATGCATATAAAATAAATAAATAAATGCACATATAAATGCAACTGGGATTGACTGTACTGTGGATTTTTACATTTCCTGATGCAGTTCTTGTCCATAGGATTAAGGTATGAGGTTCTGAGCAGTGAGGCTGGAATGGTGGACGAGGGCCAGTGACCAGCGTCATTGAATGCCATGCTGGAAGAGGACTTTATCTAGAAGGCTGCTCTTTCTCCATTTGTGGTGTCAGACAACCAACATCAGAATCCCTTGTGGGTGCATGTTAAAAATGTAAATTCCTGAGTTCCACCCCAGACCACCTAAACCAGGATCCAGGGAGTGGTTTATAAATCTGCATTTCTTGTAAGCACCCTGGAGAATTTTTGTGCAAACTGTTTGAGAACTACTACTGCAGGCAATGTGGAGCCTGGCAGGTGATAAGTAGACTTGTGTTTTAGCAAGAGTATTTTGATATTGGAGGAGGAGAACAAACCTAGGAGGCTATTTAATAATCCAGCATTTTATGAAATACTTAAATACAGTTGCTCACTTCTATGCCGAAAACTATTTTAGTTGCTTTAGAAACATTAACTCATTTAATTCTCATAGAAACTCCGGGAATAAGTTCTGTTATTTTCTCTACTCTCTGGATGAGGAAACTGAGGCACAGAAACTTGCTGAGATGAAAGGGTGTGGTGATCTATTGGAGGAGGGACTTGGGAAGGAGACACCAAACACACTCAAGAGGGCGATGGAACCACTGACCAGAACCTGAAGATGGACGGTATTCTCGTATTTACATACCTGTGTTATCGGTACCTCCCCTATTACCTGGGGGCTCTTTCAAAGTAGGGGTGCTGAAATCACTCACAGCTCCCAATATGTAGCACATGTCAGATCGCACATGCACCAAACTCAGAAGTAGGGAGGTCAAGGTCCTGGAATGGGCTTGTCAATAACTTGCTCTGCAGTACGTTACTGAGTATCAGTTTCTCCATTGGTAAAATCAGGGTGTTAGGTGTGTGATGTTTCTTCCGCTGTAAAATGGTCAAGGCTGTGGGAGTGTGTAACTCCAGAGTGGACGTTCCTGTGGCTCCCCCAACATGATGAGCGCATGGTACCTGGGGTTGCACAAGCTGGGGCTCCTGGAGAGGGACTGGGTGACAGCAGCACAGGTAAATGAGTGCACACAGGTAAAGTGTTTAGACGAGTGGTCCCCAACCTTTTTGACACCAGGGACTGTTTTCATGGAAGACAATTTTTCCACAGACCGGGGACGGGGGGTAGGAGTGGGGGATGGTTTGGGAATGATTCAAGCACATTACATTTATTGTGTACTTTATTTCTATTATTATTACATTATAATATACAATGAAATAATTATATAACTCACCATAGGTTGGGGACTCCTGGTTTAGAACATGCCTGGGATTTGCAAGTGTTAGTTATTATTTGTCATGATTAGCTCTAGATTCCTTTCAGCTTGAAAGTCTAGTATCTGAGAGCCTTTAAATGACACCTGAGAAATAGGGAAAGTGGATTAGAACTTGAAGGATTAAAATAGTTCACAGACAGAATTTTTTTTCTCTTAAGTAGTTTGTTCTTCCTACCCTGTTACAGCTATGGAATTCCTTTGGCCCCCTTTCTAACATCTTCTTCCCTGGAAATCCCTACCTCCAGCTTCGTGAGGAAAGCACAGGCCGTGGCAGGTGCTGGTTTGGCCCGCACCCTCTCTGCGTGGCTGGCCCTGCCTCTGAAGATGCTCTAAGCCACATGCGACAATACGTTGTCCCAGGGGAGGCTGTTGGCCTAATGTTAAACACTTGCTGCTGGGATGTCTGTACCTCGTTGTAAGAAGCCTGGAGAAACAGATGGGGGTTCTCAAACTACCTCTATATAATGATTGCATTTTAAAAATCTAGACTATAGAAAATACTTTCTATTGTTCTTAAATAATATTAGTCAAGCAAGGATACTTTGGTCCACTCCCTGAGGATTTGTGATCTCATACTTAAATTTGGAAATGGTATCTTCTGAGAAATATTGAGGAAGCTTGGTTTCTTATTTTTCATTCCTTCATTCACCTCACTTTTATTAAGTGTTTATTTACTGCATGCCCAGGTCCATTAACGTGCCGCTGTCCCGGGGTACTATTTATGTCGACTTGAGGTCGTAAGCCCAGTTTTTAAGTCCTCTACAACCCATTATCGTTGCCAATTTTCTATTCTAGCTCCCAGGAATGTTTTTGGGATCACATGACTTAATATACATTATGGATATCATGTGTGAATGGAGATGTCAGTACTAGGAATGTTCTGTTAGGGGAAGCCTTAACTTTGTAGATAATCTTAGAATTCTTTCTGTTTGACAACACATGTAGGTGACTTCTCTCAGGAGAGAGCTGGTGTTTTTATGAGGTAAGCAGCTTTGCCTGTCTTTTAGGCCACTTACTTCATCTCTAGACATGGATTAAACCTTTAAAACACTTTGGGAAGTTGGGAAGCCCCCACTTCCCATATGATTTTCCAAAATCAATAATCTTGCAGGGCCATTGACTTCCACAGTTTTTCACCAAGTATGATTGCTCCCTCCCTCCTCTGTCTCAGTGAATGCAGTCCTTTATCACACCATCATAATGTACTGGCAGCTGGTCTGCAGGAAAAATCCTTCCTCTAGTGCCCTCTGTGAGGGACTGCCGGGAAAGCTGGCCTGAAAGGAAAGAGAGGGCCAGGGGAGGCAGCGTGACGTCACATTTCTTGGTAGACCTATTTGATTCCTGTTGGGTGTGAGCTTAAATCATGTGGCCAGCCAGTGGCAGAATGGAGGGCTGATTTACTAAGTCAGTGCTGAGTGGAATGAGAAAGTTGTTCTATGTCCTTCTTGGGCTGCTCTGCTCCTGAGTCTTGTCCTCAGTTCGCCCATAAGCTCCTGAGTTTGGAAAGCCACCGGTGTGATGCAGCCCCATTCACCAGTCCCTAAGTGGCTCTAGGCCTTCCTTGAAGACCCCTGTAAAGACTGCTCTTGAGGTCCTCACGAAAATCTTTCCTTTCAGGCCCTGCCTGCTCATTCATAAATGCTCAGACTTCAGATTGGAGCAAACACAGGTGGATTTGCTGGGCCCCTGTAGACCTGACCACTCTCAACATCTGCACTAATATGGCTGCCACTAGCCACATGGCTGCTGAGCACTAGAACTGTGGCCAGTCTGTACTGAAATGTGCTGTAAGTATAAAATAGTCACCAGAGCCTGAAGACATAGTACAACAAGAATCTGAAATGTCTCATTAACAATTTTTAAATGTTGAATATATTGAATTAAAGTATATCTTACAATTAATTCCACTTGTTTTTAAAACATTTTTTTAAATGTGGCTACCAGAAAATTTAAAATTACCCAAGTAGCTCATATCACATTTCTATTGGTGAGTGCTGCTGTTGGTTGTAAGGCTTTTATCTGAAGAGTCTTAGAATCCAGATCTGGAGGTTTGGTCAGAAGAGATAAGACTTCGGCTTACTTCAACTGGGCCATCTTTCATTTGCTATTAGCTCAGGGCCTGAGACAATACCATGAACTCAATCACATTTCTTATTTGGCTTCTTTTAAAAGACTCTGAAATCCTAATAATTGTTTGGATTTTAGCACCCTATTTTGAAAAGAACTCTTTCTGATTGTTATGAGCTGAAGTCCTAACCCACAGTACCCAGAATATGACTGTATTTGGAGATAAGTCCTTTGAAGAGGTGATTAAGTTAAAATGAGGCCATTTAAATGGGCCCTAATCCAAACTGACTGATGTCCTTCCTTATAAGAAGAGGAAATTGAGTACAAAAAAGATACCAAGAACGCAGCACCAGGGAAAGATCAGGTGAGGACACAGCGAGAAGGCGGTTGGTCATCTGCAAGCCTAGGAGGGAGGTCTCAGAAGACACCAAACCTGCCTGTACCTTGATCTTGGACTTCCAGACTCTAGAATTGTGAGAAAATTTATTTTTGTTGTTTAAGCCACCCAGTCTGTGACATTTTATGACAGCAGCCCTGGCAAGCTAATATGCTGACCTATTTCTTGGTAGAGCTGGAGAAAACCTGGTGACAAGAGAAAACAGCTTCTCCATGGCCAGAAATCTGGCTTCCTGCATCAATCCATCGGGACCTCAAAGACAGTGACGAACGCCTCTTATGTTGCCTCTGCCTCAGACCAGCGTCTGTTTCCCAGTCGCTGGTCCATATTGTGTGTGCCTCTGTCTCCTCTTCTAGTAACCATCCTTTGTTCTCTGGCAGATGATGAAGATTTAGGAAGCAGCAGCGTCAAAGAACTGGCATTTTGAAGATTTGAGAGAAGGGCTGACATCAGGGTCTTATATCTAGGTCTACGTAAACACACAAAATCCCTTTTTTCCCTATCCAAAATTCTTTCATTAACTCATTTGAATGAAAGAGTCATTTGTATTAAAATATCCATGAGATTTTGAACATGTTTATTGGTAGAAACAATTATGTTTTCTAGAAAATTCATTTCTGCTGGGCAGTGGGGTAATCAGTAGTTTGGAAGGGAGGGCGCCAGGCCAAATGACCTCAGGAGCTTTCTTCTAGCTCTAAGTTCCCCAAATCTATAACCCCCTGTTTGGAGTTTCCTCTACTCTCCATGGGAGCTATCTCAGGGATGGAAAGAGGATTCAGACCAGGTACCTCCTGGGACTGGTGAGCTCCAGTCCCAGCTTCATCTCGGTAGATATTTGACCTCCAGAAACAGAGTTAAGGTCAATTCCTTTGCCAAGAAGTCAAGAAACTGTTTTCTCAATGAGGCCAGTGAAATAGGCATTAAAGGCCTCCTTAGAGAGACTTCTTGAACTTTCAGAACTTGCATTTATATGCTGGCCTGGACCCAGAATTCACTGAAGGGAGAAAAAATACAAAAGACTATGATAGACCCAAGGATTATCTTCTTGGCACTCCCTAGAACAGCTGTCTGGCAAATGTTACACCACGTCTGAGATTATTTTAGAAACCGTCTTGAAGAAGAACATGCAGGGAGAATACCAGACAGATTTGCCCTGATTTTTTGTCACAGAATAAGAATTTCAAGGACATTTTTGCTTTCAATGACATCATCTTGGCAATGGTCTTACCACTTTTTAAAACTTAAATCATGCCACATCTAATAAATTTATAGCTATTTAGGACTTCTTCCTCCTCTTCTTGTTCCTTTTTCTCATTATCATGGTAAATAGAATATTCTAAATGTGTTTGAAACAAGAGAATTCCACCAGGTATCACTAGGAACCTATGCCAAGTGAAATACATATTTAGAGGTAAAATGACAAAGGGTATCTGCTTTCCTAAATTTCCTTTCAGGCCTTATTTTCTGCCCAAATGTCGTGTTTTCTGAGTTCAGTGAAATAGATAATGCCAGAGAGAGAGAGAATGCAATTACAGCGAGACAATGATCAGGGTACAGCATAATAAACTGGGTATAGGTGTGGGGTCTATACCGTGGGAGTGAATGAGAGCTTAGCCTAGCGTGAACCTCTCACCGTGTTCTTGTTCCCATCAGAATTCAACTGAAGGAGCCATTCATCAACAGGTATCACTTATGTGAATGTAGTCTTCGAACTATGAACACTTGCCTCGTAGCTGTTACCTGAAAATGCCACCTTAGCCATTCTCCGTGTGCGTGTGGACACCTGTGGAGGTGACAGAGTGAAGGCCCCTGTGCAGTGAGATTTCCTTTCCAACAGGTATCTCTGGCCTGAGAAGCTGAGAAAGGTATTCCAGGCTTGCCAGGGAGGAGGTTGCATGGGTAGGCAGAGTTAGATGTGTTGGCAGAAGGAGCTAATGGAAAAGGACAAAGAGTGTGTCCAGAGGCCTGAGTTCCAAAATGAATTCAATTTGCTTTTTCCTTACTGAAACAATGTAAAAATGTTGGTTCAATTCCCAGGCTGGCTCATAAAAGCTTGTTGATGCATAATGCCAGGGATATACTGTACATTTTCCCCTAACATTGCTTTCATTGTGTGTAGGTAGGGAGTGTGTTTGTGTGTGTATGTGTATTGGTTACATTCTATGCTAATTATGGGAAGTTTTTGTGGCTAATTCAGGAATTAAACTATAATTTGTAACATTATTTCCAAGCTCTAAATAAAAATTTTAAAAACAACTTTTGGAACACAGCAAGATCTGAGCTGGAGACATTCGTTCCACTTGGAGAGAATGGAGGGTCACTGCAGCTTCTGTGGAATGCTGTGGATACACTCCAGGCCTCCCTGAGGCATAGCATTTCTTTGAGAAAGAAGAGTTGAAATAAATAGAGAACCAAGTTAGGCACAGCACAGAGAGAACTTGACCTTTGCAGACTTTACTCACCTTTGACAAAGGAAGAGGGTATGTGCTAACTGCATGTCCCCTCTGATTCACAGCCTTCATTTTCTTTCTCTTCTGCCATCCCCAGGTTACATTAAATTTAATTACAGGCTCACTAGGTGTTATTGCAAGAAACACAGACTTTCTGATCGACCCAGACAATACTGAGTGTATTAAGACCATGAGGAAGGAAGGAAGGAAGGAGGGCAAGCCAGTGATTGGTGAGCAAGAAGAGACATACACTGTCTAATGTTTCATTGGAAATTCATCATTTAGCAGGAAGGCAGTACAGAGCACAGGATAGCACAACACAGGAAGGTATATTATTCTGTGTGGTGGCGAGTTTGTGTTGGTTTTGTTCATCTTACCCACTGGATGATAGCACATTCATTTCTGGTTGTTCTCTTTTTTAAGAAAATGAGCATTCACATTACAGAATTATATTTTGTTTAAAAAGAGATTTCTTAAAGTATTCTCATAGCTAGGAACTATTGCAATACCTTAAATCAGGGGTGGGGAGCCTGTGGCCTTCCAGGTCCTTAAGTGTGGCCTTTTGACTGAATCCAAATTTTACAGAAAAAATCTTTTTATTTTTATTCACCTCTTATATTTTTATTTTATTTTTAAAGTGAATGTATTTCAAATACCAAAGAATAAAATAAGTTTCAGTGAAATAATCCTCCCAGATTGACCGGCACTATTAGAACATTAGTAAGCCCTAAGGGCTAAATTGATGGCTGCTACGCTCATGATTTAGTTCTAACTTCCCCCACGTGACTGGTGCCACTACCGCACCAGGCTGGTTGGTGAGAGTTTATGGCAGTCAAGTACGCCAGTCTGTTATCAGCTTTTGACAGTGGTGCGCTGTGTTTCTGTTTGAAGTGGAATTGTGAATAGTTGCACAGCTTGACAGTATTTTTTAATTCTGGCTGCTTAACAGCCCATAATGCCAAAGAAGGAGACCAAGACAATGCTGAAGGAAGAAAACCGATTTTTTTAATGAGGATTTGGTATTGCAATATTATCTTGTTTCTGCTAAGATAAGATGATTTGCTTGCTTTGTGATACTGCAATATCAACATTAAAGAAATTCAATATTCATCAGCATTATAACACTCATAAGGACCACAAATATTTTAAATTAGAGGGAGAGGTGCGAAAGGTTGTACTGCAGAGATTAAAAGATAAAAAGCGAAAGCAAAGACAATTTTTTCAAGCAGCAATAAGACCTGGAAATAATGCCACTAAGCAATTCATAAAGTAGCTTATATGCTCGGGAAAAATTGGAAGCCATACAGCGATGTTGAAATTGTGAAAGAGTGCATTGTCAAAGTTGTAGGATGCTTAGACCCCAATAATGTTTCCAAGTACAAACAAGTGCCTCTTTTAAGGAGAACCATAACTGATCGGCTAATCATTAATTAGCCTTCAACTTAACAGAACAACTTCATGCAATACTTCAAGAGGAAAATGTATATTATTCAGTTGCTTTGAATGAATCAACTGATATTACTGACTCGGTGCAGGTTTTATACTTCCTTTGGGTCATAAGGGAAGATTTTCTTTGCTACAAAGAGTTACTCGCTTTGGGCACTCTTGGGAACAGAACACGGGGAATAGATATCTTCGACAACTTTCAAGATAAATGTCATGCAGTTGCCTGAATTTGGTAAATTTAGTGAGTGTATGTACAGATGGTGCCCCTTGCATGAAAGGAAAACATGAAGTATTTATTGCACAGATTTTTTAAAAAAAGTATTAACAGATCCAGATGCTCCCATTTCTTTTCATTGTATCTTGCATCAGCAAAATCTCTGCGCTAAAGCTATTAAGCTACTAAGTAATACTTTGCAACAAGTTGTAAGTACTGTTAACTATATTTGTGCAAATGCAACATGGCATCATCAGTTTTGTAAAATGCTAAAGTTGAATGATAAGGTATTCAGTGTGGATTTGCCACATCATACTAAAGTGCATTAGCTATCGCAGGGACAGGTGTTAGCCAAAATTTTATCTGTGTGTGAACAGATAGTTAAATTTTATGAAGATCAGAGTCAGCAATGTGAATTACTGAAAGATGATTTCTATAAAAATGCAGCATTTCTGTGTGATATCATGTCAAATCAAAAGGACTTGAATATTCCTTTGGAAGGTAAAACTAAGTCTATATGTGATACGTGGTAAAAAAAAAAATCCAAGCATTTCAAGAAAAGCTATCTTTTTTCAAGATACTTCCTCAAAAGGAAATTTCAGATGAACATTTTCCCCAGTTAGCAAAGGTCATTGATAAGCAGGATGATATATGTGAATCATTTGAAGAATACGCAGCTGTTACAGACCTATTAATTGAAGAATACAATGAAAAATTTACTCTGAGAATCCTAACATCATATTCTAATTAGCATTTCAGCCTCACCTAGTTGATATCACCAAGGCACCTAAAAAACCACAGATGGAACTGATTGAGCTCTCAGTAGATGACATTTTAAAGTCATTGTTTGATGCAAAGAAAGATCCAGTTGAAATATGGAAAAATGCAGAATACCCACGCCTTTGGCAACATACCCGAAAAATGCTTTCTTGCTTTTCAACCACTTGAATCGCTGTGAATCTACAGTCTCCTATCTAACCCAAATCAAGACATCCTTAAGGTCACAAATGACTGATACCCATCTAGAGGATCAA
>CAUYRT010098487.1:0-36859 GCA_963574885.1 Lepilemur ruficaudatus
AATAAACAGTAAATGTCTTTAGGGGAAAAATTAAGATTTAGACTCATTCTTATTCAGCTTAATACAATGAAATGCAGGTCAATAATCCCCTGATAATATAATATACTTTTTTAATAATTAAAAATAGCATCTCACCATCTATATTTTCAAAACCCATGGTGTATTTGACGTAAGAAGTTAGATAACAACAAAATATTTCATAAGGTACTTAAATACAGCTATGTCCATTAAAGAGTAGATAGAATGAATTTGCTTTTACTATTTTAGTAATATTTATTAGATTCCAGGTTTTGTTCAAACTGATTTTGAATATCATACCAGTTTGGGATGATGACCTTACTGTTAAGAAACAATTTATTTGATGGAATCTTATAAAATGAAAACTTCCAGCAATACTATACCTAGAAATATAATACCAACATTTGTTTTGTCTATTTGTAATTTTACAAAGACTTAATTTTGTCTGTTATTCTGTTATAAGTACTTTAATAAAGTCACATCCAACAGTGAATAAATGCTTGCAAGGTATGTTATGACCTTAAATTAATATTCCCTGTTCAATCCTATTCCAAATATAATCTGTGATTACATTTTATTTCTCTAAAGTTCCCCTGCAGTTTTCAGGACAGATGGTACATGCAGCTCGCCTTCCCTTTCCTGACTGTTGATCATTCAACTACGTCAATTACAGAATGAACCGAACTTTCCAACTCTTTAAGAAGGCTGCACTAGAAATTCCATGGGGGTGGAGGCAGGAGGCCACATTATTATCATTAAATCCCCAGCACTAGCTCAGCTGCTTCCTAGCACATAGTAGGTGCTCAATAAATATTTGTTGAATAAATGAATTAATATGACTGTATAAATAAACAGGAGCTTTCCTGCTAATGAAAGCTTAATGAAACACTGGAGGAGTTAAAAAGTGTTAGAATAGGGAGACAGTGGCACTTTTCTCCATTACTTTACAAGTGAATGAGATCAAACAGAAATGTATTGGGAGAAAACATTGGAGAAAAGAGGATATATGAGTTTTTAATAAATAACCAAGACACCCTGGAGACTACTGCTCTAATACCTAATGTAAATGAGTTCAACTGGTGAATTGAGAGCTTTTCCCTGTCTCTAAATTAAAGAAAACTTTGTGGAAATACACACACTCCAGGATCTGCTTCTAGATCTTGTTTCTTTGAACAATTGTTCTTCATGTCTTACAGAATGAAATACACCTATCATACCTATGTAACCCTCAAGAAAAATTAAGTCAAATTCAGATAGAGTAACCAAATTCCAGCCACCCGAAATCACCAGAAGGTTGGAGCAATAGTGAAATATATGAAGTAGATTTTCCCTTTTAACTTAAATTAGGAGTGTGGATTCTAAAGCTGCAAACAATCTGCTAACCCTAAATCCAAGGACAGTTGGAAGGTTAATGGCTTAAGCAAATTTTTTATTTAAGTTTTTTTTTTTGTCTGAATAAGAAGGATGAAATCTAGAAATGACACTGGAGAGTCTTTACTTCACTTCATCAATAAGAAATCTGAATCTTTCAGAAATATATTTCCTCAAGATCACTCACCCTGTAAAGTTTGAGTTTAACCTTCCTACTCCAAACTTTTTGCTTATCCCACCAAAACAGACTGCTGAAAGAGGAAGAATTATCAGCACAGGAGTTGCCTATCATTCTCTGCCTCTGTTCTCTCAAAGAAGAACTTATTCATAGCCAAATATGGGAAACACAAATAGAAATCGGTGGCATGTATTCATACTCAATTACCTTTTTTTCTAGGAAAGATCAAACTTTTGTGCTTCCACAGTCCCACATTCAACTGTTTCATGGACTTTCCCTCCTTTTGTGTTGGATATACATCTCAAGCTTAAAATGACCGAAGTTACTTTTATCATCTCTTCCACTTCCCAACATTCTCATCCATAATCTGCATTAGTGAAGAGCATCCAGGACAGAAACTCTCCATAGACTCCCTTGATCACCAGCTCTAGAGATCCCACATCCAATCTGCTCCCTCTTCTGCATCCTTTTTTACAATTGTCGTGGTCCACACTCTCATCACATCGCATCTCACCCTTGTGTTAGTGCAAGGGTGAACTTCTGCTCTCGTCCTACATTTTAACGGCTTACTTTCCCATTTGTCCTTTCACTTAGATTGGCAATTCCTTCAGTGCGAAGACGGTCTTTAGATCACGCACAGCTTGGTTCTCATAGCTGGGAGTACCTGGTAAAAACAGAGTGGCTGACATGCAGTTGGCACTCAGCAAATGTTTACTATTATAGGTTATCGAGTGAGTGGATCTAGGACAATCTCAGGGCACATTGTGACCACTCAGTACATGTTAAGTAATAAATATTTCTATCATTGGTATCTTAACATACCAATAGAAATGGATGAAAAGGTACTGGAAAAAAAGGCAATGTCCAACTCTAAACATCTTTTGAGAGTAATTTCATTGAAAGAATAAAATGGTTCTCTGTGCTTTTATTCCAGGTGTGAGTAGAACAAATGCTGCAAAAATTGAATTTATTTAAATTACCCATTCTATATCAAATCTGCATTTATTAAAAACCTCTAAAATTCCTAGATAAGGTCAAGGCCCAAAGACACTCATTCCATTTGTGAATAATAGCTGTCCTAATGGAGAACTTAATTTTTCTTTTTCTGTTTCTCAAGCTTATTCATTTGTATTTGTTAATATAATATGAACTTTTTCTTGCTTGCGCTTAGCTACTGAGTCAAGCTCTGGTTATGTGTCTCATTTTTTCAAGAGGATTTACGGGCCAAAAAGACTTCAAATGATTCACTCAAGGTCACACAGAGTGTCAACAATTCCACCAAGATTAGCCTTTCTGCCTGAGGACAGGCTATTTTGCCCTATGGCTGCCATACAGGTATTTATTTACCTGCTGTCCTAATGGAAATAGCAGGCAATTCAGCTGAAGCCTGTTGATGAAAAGAAATTAGATTTGATGATAAAAAAAATAGTATTTGGACTCTGGTATTTACTGAGCAGAAAGAAGAAAAAAATAAGTCACATATTTCTAAAATTGAGAATTATTCATTCTGCTCTTTTTGCTGAAAACTTCTGCAAGGCTTGTAATGTAAGAAAATGCCATGAGTCAGATGTGCTAATGAATGACCAATATAGATTGTGTTTGTTGGGTTCTGCTGTACAAAAACTACTGTGATGGATATATTTGGTATATTAGTTCAGTAATTTATTTTTCTTATTATAAAAGCATGTTCACTATAGAAAATATCACAAAAAAACAAAAGTGAACAGAAAGAAATAAAGAAAATATAATTTTACCTACCCAGTGACAGCTATTTTTAACCCTTCCAAACTCTCTTGCTCATACACACACACACAAATGGAATCATATCATACATATTTTCTAAACTGCTTTTCGATGGAACAATGCACCAAGAACATCTTTTCTTATCAATCAATGTGTGTCATCAAAGATAAACTAGATTATTCTGTGGCAACAATCGAAATCAAATTATTAAAAACAAAAACCAACAAAGATTTACTTCTGGTTCATGCTTCATGATTATAATGGGAGAGAAAGTTCCTTGTAGCTACCCAAATACACAAGTTTGAACCAAATGGAAAATAGAGTTCTACAGGGTCTTTTTGTTCATTGGCACATTATAATTACACATATTTATGGGGTAAAAGTTGATATTTCATACATATGTATTGTATGACATGTACAATACATGTATTGACATATCATTGTATAATGAACGAATCGGGGTAGTTAGCATCTCCACTACCTCATGCATTTATTATTTCTGGGTAGTGAGAATATTCAAAAGCCCCTCTGGCTGCTTTGCAATATACAATATCTTATTGTTAAGTATCACCACCTTACTGAGTGATAGAACACCAGAAACTATTCCTCTTATCTAATTTTAACTTAGTACCCATTGACTGACCTATTTCAATACTCCCGCCCTCTCCCCAACCAGTCTCTAGTAACCACTGTTCCACTATAGGCTTCTAGGATAGCAACTTATTTATTTTAGATTTCACATATGAGTGAGATCATGTGGTATTTATCTTTCAGTGCCTGGCTTATTTCACTTAACATGATGTCCTCCAGGTTCATCTATGCTTTTGCAAATGACAGGATTTCATTCTTTGTTTATGATTGAATAGATTTGCATTCTGTATATATAACACATTTTCTTTATCTATTCATTTGTTATGCATAGGTTGAGTCCCTATTTTGGCTATTGTAAATAGTGATACAATAAACATGGGAGTGATGTTATCTCTTCAAAATACTGATTTCCTTTGGATATAAATCCAATAGTGGAATTGCTGGATCACATGGTTATTCTATATTTCATTTTTTTGAGGAAATTCTATATTGTTTTTCATCATGCATATACTGGTTTACAATCTCATCAACAGCATATAAGTGTTTCCTTTTCTCTACATTGTCACCAACATTTGTTTTCTTTTTTCTTTTTTTTTTTTTTTGATAGTAGCCATTCTAACTTGAGTAATGCTATATTTCATTGTGACTTTGATTTGCATTTCCCTGATTATTAGTGATGTTGATCATCTGTTATATACCCATTGGGCATTTATATTTATTCTTATTAGAAATGTCTAGTAGGAACTTTTGCTCATTTTTTAATTGGGTTATTTGGCTTGTTTACTATTGAGATGTTTAAGCTCCTTATAAGTTCTGGATATTAACTATTTGTCAGACGTATAGTTTGCAAATATTTTTTTTCCATTCTGTAGACTGTCTTTTCACTCCGTTAATTATTTCCTTTCCTGTGCAGAAGGCTTTTAGTTTATTGTAATCTCATTTGTCTGTTATTGCTTTTGTTGCCTGTGTTTATTTTAAAAATCCTTGCCCAGCCCAGTGTCATGAAACATTTTCTCTATTTATTTATTCTATTAATATTTTATGATATCTGTATTTTTGTTGAACTTCTCATTCAGATCATGAATGGTCTTTCTGATTTCATTGAATTCTTTGTTGTAATCTTTTATGCTTTGTTAAGTTTCCATAAGATTATTATTTTGAATGCCTTTTTTGGATACTTTATAAATATCCTTTTCTTTGGGGTCCATTGCCAGAGATTTATTGTGCTCCTTTAGGAATGTCATGTTTCCTTGCAGTCCATGTTTCTTATATTCCTACAATGATATCTGTGCACATCTGGTGGAACAGTTATTTTTCCCAACTTATGGAATAACTTACAGGTAGAGACTTTTTCCTGTACATGGGTCCTAGCGTGTTACCTGATTATGGTGTATTGACTTTGATTCTGTTGGATCTAATAATGTGGTTCTTGTGTAATTTCTTCAGCTTGCACCTGCTCCCCTATATTTGCATTTAGAAACTGCAGTGGTTCTGGCTATGAGCATGAGAAGAAATGCTGGCTATCACTTATGGCCCAGAGCATAGAAAAGTCGGAAGAAGTTCTCCACGTGCCTCTCTTCCTGCCAGTTGGCAGCGATGTTCCAGATGGTGAAACCTCTGGGAATATGGGAACTCTATCGGCCTCCCATTTGATAAACTTGCACAAGCTTTTGTTATGTTAAAGCACTGAGATGTAGGAGTTAATCCACTATTTTAGAATAATGTAGCCAATGCTAACTAAAGATACCATCTATGTAAATTTTAAAAATATAAAATTTAGTGATATATAGTTTAGCAATAAATATATATGTGAAAAAAGTATTTCAACAAAGGGACTTTTGGGCCAAGGTAGAATAACAGGGACTGACTTACCCTCTTGCCTGAAACAGCTAAAAACTGGAAAATAGATATAAACCAACAGTTTTTTAGAACATTGAATAGGAGATAACAAAGGACAGCATCTGTGAAAGAAGGGAAACAAATGCAGTGAGCCCTACGAAAGCTCCCGCTTACACCCTACAGAGAGCTTCTAGGCTGTGGCACAGGTAAGAGGAACACAGGCAGAGCCAGTCATCCTGAGTTGAAAAAATAAATCTGGGAGTCCACAGAGATCACATCAGGTATAATTTATAGTATAGAGTACTAGGTAGGAGATATATAGTCAAGTAAAAACTTCAGATATCAGACGTGGAGAATCCTCCTTGAAACCTCAACTGAGTACTAATAAGAAAATGTTTGTGAGAAAATTACTCAAAGCCAGGGAAAAATACTACCTAAAAGAGTTAAAAGAAACAACTCCTCGAGCTCACGAAGATCCAGGAACAGTGTCCAGTCCTACCAGCCAGAGTGGAGAAACTCCTAATCCACAGGGCACTGAGAAGAGTACTCAGTAGGGTTTTGCCTTAGCAGTGGAGAAAAATTAGCCATAGACTAACTGATACTCTAGTACCTCTCAATAAAAGCTAAAAGTGGGACTCAAAAATATCGAACTGTTTCCAGAACAAAGCTTACTAACATTTATATGAATAGAAAACTATCTAAGACCTAACACTATTTAACTATTTAAGACCTAACATAATTATTTGCAGATTAAAAATTATTTGTCAATTAAAAATTACCAGGCATATGAATAAGCAGAGAAATATAGCCATGATAAGAAAATAAATCAATCAATTGAAACTGTCCCAGAAAATGACAGAAAATAGAATTACATTATTGAATTATAGATTCCATCACCTCTCTTAAAATAATTGGTAAAACAAGTAGATAGAAAATTACCTGTCATATAGAAAACTTAAACAAAATAACAAATAATTTGATCTAATTGGCTTTTATAGAACATTCTAACCAAAAGAAGAATGTGTACTCCTTTAAAGTATATGAAGACTATTTATCAAAATAGACCATATCTGTTGTTGTAAAACAAGTTAATAATCTAAAATGATTCAAATCATGTGAAATTATATTTTCTGACCATAAAGTAATTAAACTAGAAATTGAAAGCAGAAAGATATCAGGAAAATCTGCAAATACTTGAAAATTAAGTAGAACATTTACCAGTAGCATATAGGTAAAAATAAATAAAAGAATTTAGAATTATATAAAAATAAAAACACAACATATCAAAATTTGTGGAATGTAGCTAAAGCAGTACTTAGAGGGTAATTCACAGGACTAAATGCACATATTAGAAAAGAAATGTCTCAAATCAATGACTTCTTTTTCCACCTTAAGGAAATAGAAAATGAAAAGTAAATTTACATGATGTAAGATGAAAGGAAATAATAGAGTTCAGAGTGGAAGCCAAGAAAAGAGAAAGCAGGGAAAAGAAAATAAAGAAAATCCAAGGAACCAAAAAGTTAGTCTTGGAGAAAAATCCATACAAGCGACAATTATCTTTCCAGACCAATCAGGGGAAAAAAATAGTGAAGATAGATCACCAAAACTTATTCCTCCTAACTTGAGTCTTTGAGCAAATTTCCCCTTTACCCACCCACTGCCACCTTCCTCAGCTTCTGGTGGCTATAATTAATAATAATATATTATATATTTCTAAATTATGAGAAGAATAGATTTTAAATATTTTCATCACAAAGAAATAAGTATGTGAAGTGAAAGTGATGTTAATTACCCTGATTTGATCATTCTGCAATGTATACATGTATTGAAACATCACATTGTACCCTAAAATATGCATATATTAGGCAATTAAAAATAAAGTGAAAAAATAAAATAACAGTAGAAAAATAGAGAAGATAGAATAACCAATGTTAAAATAAGAGAAATAATATTACTACATTTTCTACCAATAATAAAAGAATAAAAAGTAAATATTATGATTCACTCTACTCCAATAATTTGGCAACTTAAAATGAATGGAAAAAATCCATAATCTATCAGAATTCACTCAATAACAAATAAGTATCTACGATAAAAATCTTTCCACAAAGAAAATTCCAGGCCTAGACAGTTTCACTTGAGAATTCTACCAACTATTTTATGAAGAAATAATAATTCTTCAGTCTCTCCCTGAAGAGGAGGGACTACATGACTTACTGTATAACGCCAGCATTGATCTGATTCCAGCAAGAGTCAAAGACGTTAACAGGGAAAAAAATATAAAAACAAATGTTCCTCATGAACATAGATGCAAATGTTCTTAATATTTTCATAAATAGAATAAAATATACTAAAAGAATAATACATCATAAGCAAGTGAGATTTATCCCAGAAATGAAGGTTTGGTTTGACATTTATAAATCAATCAACCAATGTAATTCAAGGTACTAACAGACTAAAGGAAAAAAATATGATAACCTGAAGTGGTTGAGAGAAAACATTTGACAAAATCTAACATATAATCTAATTAAAAGGTAACAAAAATCTGTCACCAAACTTGGAAAGTAAGGGATCTTCTTGAACCTGGTAAAAGGCATTTATGAAAAGTCTATAGGTCGTATCATATTTAATCTTAAACACAGAATGTTTTCCCCATAATATCAAGAATGTTTGCTCTCATCATTTCTATTTCATATTATACCAGAGAATCTAGCCAGAGCATCAGACATAAAAAGAAAAAGAATTCAGACTGTAAAGGAAAAAGTAAACTTCTCTTTATTCATAGATGGCATAGTTGCCTACTTAGAAAATTCAATGAACATATAAAAATAGACTAATTAGTTATATTATCAAGTTTGAAAGATGCAGGATGAATATACAAAAATATATTACATTTCTATATGTCAGTAAAAAACAATGTGAGATTAACATCAAGACAACAATATTATTTATAGTAACATAAAATATGAAATACTCAGGGATAAATCTGACAGAAGATAGACAAAACTCATATAATAAAAACCACAAGATTTTGTTGAGAATAAAGAAAATATAAAGAAGAGAACAAATATGTGATATTTGTGTATTGGACGATTCAATATTTTTAAGGTATTAGATCTTCACAAGTTGATCTATAGATTTAACCCAATTCCAATTAAAATCTTAAAGTCTTTTCTTTGTAGGAATTGATTACCTAATTCTACAGTTTATATGAAAATGCAAATTGTCTAAAATAGATAAAGTTTTGGAAAAGAACAAAGTTGGAAGACCTATAATTCTTGAGTTCAATATTTGCTATGTTTTAATAATGAAGATAGTGTGGTACTGGTACTAAAAGAAACAACTAAATAAATGGAACAAAATAGAGTGTCTAGAAATAGATCCATTCACTTATGGTCAATTGATGCTTTATAAAAACATAAAGACAATTCAGTGGTGAAAGAATAATTGTTTCAAAAATTTTTGTTGGAAAAATTAAATACTAATATGCAGAAAAGATAAATATGATAAAAATTAGATGCAATATGGATCATTGATCTAAACCTAAAACCATAAAACTTCTAGAAAAAACACAGGGGAAATTGTTCCAATCTCAAGTTACAGAAAGATTTCTTATACATAATGCAAAAAAGTTAAATATGCACCTATCAAAGGTCCCAACACTCTCACATCTAAGTATTTACTCAAGAACAGTGAAAATATATGCTCACACAAAGATATGTGCATGAATGTTCATTGCAGCTTTATTCATAATAGCTCCAAAGTGAAACCATCCCAAATATTCACAAACTTGGGAGTGGATAAGCAAATTTAGGTATATGTATCTCATGAACTCAACAATGAAAAAGAATAGAAAAACATGGATCTGTCTCAAAATTATTATGCTAAGTCTACATGACTGTGATCTTCCATCTATATGATATTTTATTAAAGGAAAATCTCAAGAACAGAAATGAGATTAGTGGTTGCCAGGAGCTAGGGGTGGAAGGAAGAGATTGACTACAAAGAGAAATGAGGGAACTTTTCAGGATGATGGATATAGCTATGTCCTGATTGTTTTAGTGGTTACATAACTATATACATTTTTCAAAATTCACGGACTCCACACTTTATAAGGGTGAATTCTGTTGTATGTAGATTTACTTTATTAAACCTGTCTTTAAAAAATTTTAAAAAAGCAGAAAATGAAGCCTAAAAATACTCTTAATACTGAAATATAATTAGGTTATCTCAGAAGAGAAGAGCCTAAGAAGTAAATTGTACCTGTGGATCACATGTTCATATTTAGGAGAGAACCTGTGAGGGAGGAAGAATATAATGGAAAGAAGGAGTAGCTTGAATTACCTAGAGAATGCCATTTCTGGCATTACTGGTATCTTGGCAATTCACCTGGTCACAGATTTCCTCTAACTAAGATGGTAGAAAAAGAAAATGGCAGTAGATTAATAAACACATGTGATGTAGAAAATTGTTAATATCCCTAAACATTAATGTTTCTGTAATGAATATAATTAAGCACACTTGACATTTATGAGATGGATTAATGACTTCCATGATTTTTGCAGAGATCTTTTGCTTTGGGCTCACAATCTAACTCTACCAATTATGGAAACAATGCATATAAATTGTGCAAAAGTATATTGCAATAAGTAAGTTTACATAAAGTATTATCATATAGTTTTAAAGAGTAAATATATATGCTATAAAACTTAACAAAGTCTATTAAAATATTTGATAATGTTAGAGATTTGAAAATATTTGATAAGATTGAAGATTGGCTGTATATTAGGAAAAAGTTTAAAATGTGCAAATAAATTGGATTATTTGGAAAAAAAGAATAGTCTGACATAATCTAAGCCCCCAATTTAAGTTTAACATAAACACAAATCTTAAACGGATGATCCCCAAAATCCATTTGATATACTGAATTTTGTTTGCCTGAATTCAAATAGAAGGGAAATATAGGAACATAACAAAAAAATATGGCTTTAATATTTTTTCTCAGAATAAGGAAATACAGAAAACCTGAAAAAATTTCCCATACCAGGACTCTTCATTGAAGTAATTCAGATAAGAATTTGAACTTTGGAGGGATTATCTAAACCAAGCCTGTGAACTACTGAAGTTCACCTGCTACTATACTCTTTCTATTTTCTGCTATTCAGAAAGATTTTTCTCTTCAGCAATTCCATTTACTCAACCATTGCTGACTCAGGACTATACTTCCTTCCCAAGAAAAGTATATTAGATGCCTATGCATTTTGATATTTAATCAGACAAATGCATCTTAACTCAGTTTACTTTCTTTTGCCCCCAAGAAATCTCATGAGATCCTAAATAGCAATAAATAATAAGCACAACATTTTCATGTCAGAGAATATATGCGTTCTCACAAGCTAAAGGTTTTGTTTCATTTATGTTTGCTTTTTCTGGAAGTTTTATCTTGGAGGTAAAGAGGGAGTTATCATGCAATTGGAAGAAAAATAATCTGTTAAACTGAGCAAGAAAAACTACCCTCATGGAGAAGAAATTCAACTTGTTCTATATCTATCTGAGATACTCCTTTGAAGAATGCTGCACTGCAAACAGTGTCCCTTAGTTTGTAGCAGAAGCCAGAATGGCAGGACACCAGAATGACTTATCAGGTTATTTGATTCATTGTGACTATATAACTATATCTATGTATGTATATGTATATATATATAGTTATTTGTAGCATGTCATTAAGTGATGTAGTTGTTATATGAACATGATAGAGTGTACTTACTCAAACCTAGATGGTATAGCCAACTACACACCTAGGCTATATGATATACCCTAAAACTCTTAGGCTACAAACCTGTACAGCATGTTACTAGACTGAAAACTCTAGGCAATTGTAACACAGTCATCAGTATTTGTGTATTAACGTATCTAAACATTAAAAAGGTATAGTAAAAATACAATACTAAAATCTTAGGGGACCACCATCATATATGTGGTCTGTCATTGACCAAAACATTGTTATATGGCACATGACTGCATATGTATTTATATAGACATATAAAATTTAACTACCTGCAACTCTCCATGATCTACAAAAATAATAATGATGTAACTATTAAGACCAAAGATTATCCTTTACATACTAATTTAGGCACATATTGCTGTTAGATGGTACCTACCTGGTAATGCTAATATCATGTACTATAAATGAAGTTCGTCAGATAATTCCTTCATTTCTTGGTTTAGAGAGACAGTGGTTGGGTTACAATCAGTTATAATATTTTAATATGGCTACCAGTTGAAAGTCTAGTTATCAGCTTTGTAGCCACGACAATTCAACTTTTGTAGCATGCTCAGGGGTGTCTGGGCTCCAGGATACTAAGCTACAGCAAACAAATGCATAAAAGACTGATGGATAAAACCAGAATGCCAATTTGTTGATTTCCAGAAAGACTCATAACTATTAAATACAATTAGAATAGTCTCGCTCAATAGACAGATTTAAACAAGAAGCCTTTAATCAGAGGATTACTACTTAGAAATCATGGGGTTAGAATAAGAGGAGTTAGCTGCTTGACCACAGTGGCCAATGTCATATGATTGAATATTCTGGTGCTTCTCTATTGACAATTGTTTTCAAGAGCCTGGGTACCCTCACTTCTGTACTGCCTTGATACAACAGCCAATGATGGCTTCCCTAACTCGCTTTTCCCTTTGGCTTTCAGGGCTAACAACACTCTAAACAAAAGATTTTTTTTTAGATAGGTTAATACTAGCTGTCAATTTCCCATAAAGTCTTCACCTAGAAAACACTGTTAACAGCAACTAAGTTAAGAGTTTACCACTCCTCACTACCTAATTCTAACATATACAACTGACTAATGAGACAACATTCAGCATTTATGTATTTTCTGACTACGGACCAGAAGGTTCCAGAAAATCCATATTAACTACTTCGATTCTCTTATTTCCCTTCCATTTTGAAGCCAGACAGGAAAAAATGTTATCTTGAAGCCTTATAAGAAGACATAGTTAAGTGGATTGCCATGAAATTCAAGTAAACACTTTAAAATCTATATGCATTCTGATAATTAAGATGTTAAGTTAGTGATATAATTCCCTAATGTGTGCTAGACAGATCTATATAAACCCTCATTAGCAGGCAATGGCCAGTCAGAGTTACTGAGGAGAAGATATTGGAGTCATTTTAAAGAAAGTTCCACAAATTACTCTCAGGCATATACAATACAATAAAACACCAAGTAGAAGTCCTCCTGAGCTTTGATAATGCAATATCGATATAGTAGGTGTCCAATAAGTGTCCACTGAAATGATTTCTGATTAACACAATTGTTTGGACATATATAGCTAAATAAATGGTTTCATTTTAAAATAACATATATAAATAGCCAGTTTTACACCAACTGCATTTTTAAAGTAGTACAAGTATAAATTCTGTACTATGATAATACTCTTAGAATTTCTCAAAGCTTCTTAAAACTATATGATATTTGGTAAATGACTTTCAAACTGAAGTTTTGAGAAAGTTTTCTCAAAAATTAGGTGAAAAGTTACTATTGTCTGATTATTGTAAGACTAATAATTTTTATACCTTAGTTACGTGAGCAGTTATCTCCAAGATAAAGTGGCCTTATCTGAAGACACAATAAGAAGTACATGTCAGGAGATCTATTACCCTGTCTTAAGTACAAATGGCAACTTTGGTCATGTTCCATCTCAAAAATATTAGTCAAAATGCCTTGTTAACTCTCCTGATTTTCCCATGGTACACCTGACTTCATAGGGAATAGACCTATGCTTGGGACTTTCCCAAAAGTCACTTCCTTCTCTTCTGTGGAAGCCATTGCACCGGGCTTGCAAAATTTGAGCTGTAGTCTTTACCCAGAACTTTAAATAGAACTTCCTAGAAATACAGAGCTTTACTTGTGGCATGTTTTCTTCAGAAATTATGAAATGAACTCTATTAACAGTTGATATTTATTACATAGTTTACTATTTATCTTCAAGTGCTGAACACTGTGTGTGTGTATATATATATCATTTTATTTTCACAACAAACAGATGAGATAAGTGATATCACTACCCATCTTACAGGATGTGAGACTCAGAGAATCACCAGCTTACTCAGCTTGCACAGTTAAAAATAGAAGAGCTGGGAATTGACCCAGACAAAGTGAGGTTAGAGATTACGCTCTTAACGATGAGAATACATCATCTTTTGTTGTAAAATGTGGATTGTTGGTGACCCATTTTCCAAAAGGACTGGAAAACTAACTTGTGTTTTCTAGCCATGAGGAATGCCAATAGTTCCGATTCTGCACACAAAATTATGCTGTTTTACCAATACAGAGTAGAAATTTGATTCCCAAAGGTAGACCTGCTATTTCATGCAACAGGTCCAATAAAGTAATTTATTTGGACTTATGGGTTAGACAGACAGAACTATAGGTGTCAAACTGAATTAATAGAAGTCCAGATCTTGGTTGGCACAAACCCTGCCAACCAGCAGGAGAAATGAGGAAATTACGAGTTCAGTAGGAATGTTTGCTCAATGAAAAATGATTAGAGCCCCTTACACCTGGGGAAACTTCTGTCATAAAAAGTTTAGGGAAACCCATGTTCCTCCATTTAAGGAAATATCCAACATGAATAATTATCTTAGAATACAAATACATATCTGAAAATAAACAAAAAAGAAGAAGACAGTTTATCACAATGATTATCAAGAAAACATTGTAAATTATAATAATTCCAATGGAGAATCACCAATCTCAAAAGGCCAGTCATCTTACTAAATACCTTTTGTGTCAAAAGAGATCCAGAGAGTATAATTTTGATTTCCCTCTCCCACAAATTCATAAATATAGAAGTTACTTAAAACTCAACTTATTATGGAAAATGGTAAAGATGTTGGGCTAAAATCATTGAGGAAAATAATAATGCCTAGTCCCAAACACTAATGTTCTCCACATGTGGCTGAGTGAACATTCATTGATGATCTCACACACTCCTAACGCTCTGTTATGTTATTAGAATTTGAGTATGTCTCAGATTAGGGCAGTTTCAGATCTAAGGTGATAATTGAGGATTCGCACCCTTTCATCTGACCACGCACCTGGACAGCTCTTGCTGAATCAAGGAAACAGGCTGCAAAGGTGAAGCTCCTCCCCATACAATCATTTCCTGAATTTCTAGCTATGCCTCCTCCTTCTCTCTCTACTGCTTCTCCTACTACCTCTCAGTATAGTTGAACTTTAAGAGGCCCAGGAGAAAGAAGAAATAAGACTTTAAATAATTTATTTGGAGAAACAGTCAGTGAAGAGGAACAAATCATGTTTCGCTAAAAGAACCGGGACCTTTGACACTCCCCTTTTCGCTCCAGTACCTGGAGCTCTAGCCGGATTGCATTAGTGAAATTTTCATTTGATGGCATTTTAATATTCTGCCTTGATGACTTTTTAGCAACATTTACTTTCAGAGGTCTCGAGTGTTCCCTCGGAGGAAATGAAACATGTCAGAGCCCATTACAAAAATCAAAATTTAAATACCTCAACCACGTTAGGGCTTACACACAATCCCATCAGCGCTTAAGCTGGAACTCACAACTATTCATTCTCTTGCTCAATCAGTAATGAGTACATTTGATGAAGCATCCCAGGCTCCGGGAGCACAAGTTACTGGTTAGTGATCGAACTTAACCCATTGATTGCCTGGCCACAAAGGACCAGAGCAGAACTTGATTAAATTGTAACAAGAAAAGAGTTTCCAGTAGCACCAAAGGAAACATTTTTTTGGTTCTTTTTTTTAATATAAAAATAATTGCAATGTCCATAAAAAATGGGGAAAGGATGGCAATAAGACAGTTGTAGATTGTTGTAGATCTAGTTGTAGATACTCTTAGGAAATTACTGTATGCCTATATATCCCATAAATCTACCTGTTTAATTTTCATGCAACTATGGCCATAGTTACTCTACTATCAAGAGTGTTGTATATTGTAATTGGAGAGTCACCGACAGCATTATTTTTGTTTGTGCAACACCTTAACCTTCTCATGATCCCCTGACTCCCACAAGATACTTCACCACATTTCTCGTTAAGAAGCATTCCCAGGTCGTGATCTGTCTACAGCATATTACATCCTTTATGGCAACATGGGGCTGGCCCCAGAGTGTCTAGGACATTGATCATGTGTGCAAAAGCAATGTAAGTCACACATATTGCTGTTCAACGTCATAGCAAAAGCTTTAAAAACCTAATTCAGTCTACAAATGATTGCTATTTTTGATATGGGAGAGATGTTCTCTCTCTTTCAATCTCTCCCTCTTTCACTTCCTCTCTTCCTTCTCTTCTTTTCTCCACCTCTTAAACTGAGCAACGTATATCATCAAGTAGGCAAATACACTATCTGAGTACAGTACTATGGTACTGTGAGCTTCAGGAAAGCTTGCACTGCGCTTCTGAGAGCTCAGTCTGTAGTCGATAGGTTAATGTTGATGCTTCATCTGTTCCTCAGGATTTCAGACAGTGCCCTGCACTGTGATCCCACCAAGGAACACATGATCTCGCCCTGTCTTCCCACTTCAAGGGAGTTAAGGAATCTCCCTTTCAAGAGAAAATTAAAAGCAACCAGAGGCCTGAGGGGAAATTGTGGTGTGATCGTGCCTTGACCGAATGTCTTCTAGCTCTCTTAGATCACGTTAGTATACTCCCCGCAGAGCTGCTGCAGTACTATGGGGAATGGCCTGGCACAGGGTGTCAGCAGTTGAAGTCACAGTGTTCTTGTGCTCTCCTTAGGGATAGCCACTGGCCCCTTACATGGTCTAGGCAGGGATGGGGAACCTGTGGCCTTAAGGCGAAATGTGGTCTTCTAGGTCCTTAAGTGCAGGCTTTTGACTTAAATCCATATTTTATAGAACAAATTCTTTTATTAAAAGAGGTGCAGCAGAGAAAGATGAAGCTTTTCTTGTCTCCTTTGGTGCCTAAAAAAGAACAATCTTGAAATCAGAAGGCTGCAGGTTCCCCACTCCTGCGTGAAGGGCAACCTGATGGCGCTCACCAATACTTTTCACTGTCTAGGTTAGGAGAACTGCTGTAGGGTACTTAATGATTTCTAAGATTTACATATTACCTTTCATTTGCCTTGAGAGAATCCCCAGTTAAGATAAGAGATGCATTCCTATTACTAAAAGCAGCCTTCATTGCTTCTCCTTGTTCTGCTGCTTCTGGGTGGCCAGAGGTGAGCAATTTGACTACAGTTTGGAAAAGAAAACCATCAAGGAGCAGTAAAAGACATTTAGAAAATCCAGGCTGCCTAGCAGAATGCCAGAAAAGTAAGAGTGAATTTCAAGAACAACTTAGAAGGAGGTAGCCAATAGAGCAGGGAAAACTTTACCTTTCCCTTTCGGCTTCAGAAGTTTTGCTGAAAAATCAACTCACAATAAAGCAGATTAATAAGAGAAAAGCTATACAAGTTTATTTTTTATTTTTATGTGTATACACGGGAACCCTCAGAATAAAGAGATCCAACTCCTCAATGAGGTACAGAGGTTTTTAAAGAATAAGAGCAGAAAAACTGGCTTTGGGAGGTAGAAAGCAAAAGGTTTGACAGCCAGCAAAGGTGGTCTTATTACATAAAGGAAGACTTACAGGTAGCAGCCCTCAGAGAGAATCAATGGTAAATGTTTCTTTTTACACCATTAAAGGGGTCAGACTCTCAGTTAATCTTTTCTAGATCAGGAAAGGGTAGATCTGGCTGTGTTCTCTACAGATGTCAATTTTCCCCCAGAAAAGACAGTTTTGCTGTGTTACTTCTGTCTGTGAGACTCACGGCAACCATCTCAAAATACGTCAAAGAAATATATTTTGGGGTAAAATGTTTCTAATTTCTTTCACCCAGCAGCGAGATGCTAAAAAACTTCTTTTAATTAACCCTTTCCTTACTATCTTACCTTGAACCTGGTGCAGCACGATAAAGCCAGTGGCTCTCAGCCACAGTTTCCAGCCCTGCCAACCGTGAGTTAGGAAAAGACCCATTTGAACGGTTTAAATTAAAGATGCCTGATGAAGAGAAGAAGCCATGAAGCATTCTTAATGGTGTACAGTAGTCCCAATCTTAGCTGGTGCATAATAATCCAAATCTTAAGCAAATTTAATTTCTTATAGGAATTTAGAAAGTGAAGAAATAGTTATTCTCCATTTAACCATGTCCACCCTACTCAGACTTATAAAAAGTACTGCAGAAATAGCCAAGATTAGGGAAAAGTCTTGATAATGCTCAATTGATTCCAGTTGAAATTTTAGTAAAGCCAGACAAGAACATTCATGCTAAATTTGTTCTAGCTCTCCCTTTGCCTTTAACTACCTGGCGCATGCACACACACACACACACACACATACACTGCAATTCAAATTGAAAAACTATAATATGCATAGTTCAAGTCTCTATTGCTTATTTTCTATTTAGGTTCAAATCAGAGTGACTTAATTTTTTACTGTTTAGGTCTTTTGACTAAGACCGCTATTTTTAGAACTTTTTTTTTTTTTGCCAGAAATCAATGAAAAACTCATGTTGAATATTTAAACTTCTAAAAAACTCACTCCAGATGGATGAATCTTACTCTTCACCTTGAAGCTAATCCCGCCTTCTCTCTGCACAGCTGCCCCTTTACATTAGAAGCTTATCTTCACGGACAACTTATCTTTCTTCTTGCTCAGTTATCCTTCTCTGCTTACAGCCAGAGAAGTCATCTAGAACTGTGATTTGGGCTTCCTTTTCTATGATTGCAAATAAGTGGAAATGAGCAAACGGCATAAGATATTAGTGAAGAATGTTTCTTAAATTTCGTTTTTTTGGTTTCATCATCAGAAAATTCGGGATAATTAATTGCAGGGATTTGACTAAGATACATAGCACGTGTATAGACCATAGCAAAGTGTGTTTGTCCTGTTGCTGTCTCTTATTAGTACTAGCAATAGTCATCATCATGAATATTGCCGCAATTATTTTCTGTTGAAATCATTTGCTTAAGCAATTGTGGTGTTCAATGGACTCAACACTTTTCCCTCCTTGCTCTATGGATTCACGTTGACTTTCTCTCTCTCTCACATGTTTGGCTTTGGCCTCACTGGTCTTCCATTCCTATTACACTTCATTTCACACCCCTGTTTTAACCTAAGAAATAAAACATTGATGAGAACTTTTAGTGATGATGTTTCCAGGGGAACAGATATTTTGCAAAGATATTAACTATCAGCCACAGGGACAGGGTTCAGGTAGCAGAATGTGAGGTACCAGCTTGCCAAGAGAGAAAGAAGAGAGAGCTGGGACATATTAGGGTCGACCTATTGCTAGTTTTGTTTTCTCTTAGGAAAAATGTACATATTGACTTTTTAAAAAAAACTTTACAAGCATCATATTCTTATTGAGTCTAAGAAAGTTAACTAAAAAATAATTTCTCAGAAGATTCCTAATTCAAAAAAAAATAGAGGAAACAGAAAAGAAAGGGCATTGATTAAAATAGATTGAGACCCAACTGAAATAAAATTTTCTACCATGATCATGGATAATAACTGCTTTATTCTGCTTCTGAAGGTGTTTTCATTTTCCAGATCTATGAAAACATTCCTAAAGGACAAAATTATTCGTTATCCCATGTAAACTAGAAAACCAAAACATCTAAAAAAAGGAATTCCTACAGATAATTCAGAAAATTTTATAAGTGGGCTTTGATTAAAACCAAGAGAGAAGAATTTATGGCCTCTTTAATTATAAGGCAGAGCCTCAGAAGAATGTATTTACAACTATTGTGTTTGGTGTAAGTTTGCTTGATAGCCAATTATATAATAATTTGTCATTATGTGTCATGAAAAGCAAAGCATATGAAGATATAAGTGTCTCTAGAATTATTGAGGTTTGTAGATTTCCCCAAAAAACTTAGCTAAATATTATATATTTCTGTCTGTGAAAGTGATTCATCATTAGCATAATAATTGTTAGTATTAAGGGAAGCCAGTTTCAAATAGTAGAGGTAGATATTTTTCATGTGAACTCACTGGAAGCTACAGGAGATTTCCCTGCTATAGGTTCCTTCACTTGACATGTCTATATAATAAAGTTTCAGGCAATAACGCCATTCAAAAATAATGTAGTTATAATTTGCAGTGGTTTTATCATCCTGATCTAGGACCTGTGCATGGATTCTCTGACCCACTTCCTTTTCCTATTGATCTTCATCCTGCCCCTCACACACATTATAAATCCACCAAGTGGCATGCCGCGCTGCTCTTCTGTAACATGAATTTATGCTAATGGCTGTCTGCATATGCTTATATCACATATCTATATTAAGCTTAATCGTCTGTTACATTGCTTCTTAACCCTGTGTCCACACATGATTAACTTTCCTGATTTCTTTCAAAACCGTTATTAGCACAGTGTAGCATTTCACTCAACATGCCACGAAGTTTCTCTGCCTAGTGCTAGAGTTGGGGTGATTATAAAACCCCTCAGATTTTGCAAGTAAAAGGGCATGTAAAAAACTTAGGATGCATGAAGATAGCCTCATTTTTGTACATTTGTACAACTTGAAGCCTGAAAAAGCTTAAAGCCTAACCAGTAAACAAACTCCAAACAGTCTTCAAAAAGTTAACCAAACAGGGTAAACTGAGAATGGTTGTAAAACTTACTGAGAAATGGAGTGCTCAGATGGTGCAGACCAGCACGTCATGGGCCGGACCGTACTTAAAGTTCTTTGAGGAATTTGAAAATTTGTAATTAATATATTTGAAATGTTCCGCTAAGCCTACTAGTAGATTATGAACAAATAATTCTAAAAGTTTTGGAATCTTCATCCTTATTACTATAGATTTAGAACAAACGAATGAGACTATCCAAGCCCCCAAAAATTCTCAGGGGAAAAATGATCTTTGAAGTGTATATCAAGAAATAATCTAAGTGCATTCTCTTCACTCAATAAGCTTATAGAATCTTCTTAAAGAGAGCTTGAAAATCCTGAAATGGTCAAAATTTGAGGCTAATTATGAAGCCCCCAAACCCTGCAATTATTCAGAAATTAGCATTTTTGCAAATGAAGCATAGTTGAAATGTGCTATGCATCAACCAATCTGTGGGTTATGATTTAAGTTAAATGCCCTTATGTTGCATGCACACTTTGTCCCCGGCAGTCAATAGAATTTGAGCTGAAAAAATTTATGTAATACCTGTATGAATAGTGAAAAGACAAAAAAAAACACTATTCCAAAATTATTTGTGTATGTATGTTCATGCTCTACAAGTACTAAAAGAGTATTTTTAAGAAACAAAACTAATGAAATAACTAATTTGTATTTTTACACTTTCTTCATTCACGTGTACATGCAGTTATTTCTCTTACTTGACACATTATATATATATATATACACACACATATATTTAGAATAATTCCAAACATTGTCTCCACCTAAAAATAATTTCGAAATGCTCAAAACAAAATGATGAAATTGAGCTGTAGGTCTCCATACACAAGTCTTTTCCTGATGTCTAGTTCAACTACCTCTTGTATTTGCACATAGATGACATAGTGATCATTATAAACTACACCTTATGAATAAAATATGAAGGACATCAAGCACATGATGAGATAGATCTGGGTGTGAATCTAGCCTCTGCCACGTGCTGGCTGGGTGACCTTCGGCAGTTGACCTTTGTTTTCCTCATCTACAAAATGGGAATTGTCTCTCTTAATCTTGAATGTCAAGTACCCCCACAATATTGTAAGCATAGCATTTACCCAATAAATGGAAGGGCCGCATAAGCCTCTGACCACGGGAGAGCCCACGCCAAGCTCCATCAAGGTCTGATCCAGGTGAGGATCACACTGCAACTCTGCCTGGGCTCCTGCTGTTGGCTTTGATCCTCTCGTGGCCCCACTTCTCCTTAAAGAGGTACAGCTCCTTTCTCTTCATCCTCACAGCACATCACCATCAAAAGGCTCGTCTGTATGAAGAGTTTACTGAGGTATAAAAATGATGGAGGAATATTTTGGCATAATACAGACCCAGAAGCAAGTTCAATTTGCATATTAAATCTCTTCAAGATTCTCCAAGGTATTCCCTGCTCAGAGAATTCATCATGGGCTTGTTTCCTCCTTAGGTTCTATCGACCTACCTCTGGCCCTACAGAAACCTTTCTCCATATACCTTAAAGCTACTATTCTAATATTCCAAATTTGTCTTACCTTAACGAAATGTCCATTTAACTAGACTCTAAACTAGGGTAGGCATTTTTCAAAAGCCCAAATTTAGTAATTTATTGTTTTTATTAATGTATTACTTTGTTTCCTTCCCATTACCCATTAGAAGAGCTGTTGTTAACGACAGTCCTCAGGTGAGCACGGGCAGCCAAATTATGGCACAAATCTGGCATTTATCCTTATTAGGCAAATATACACCACAACCCATATTGAATTTCCCAGGAGAAGACCATAAATTGTATTCATTCCATAAATACTCATGTAACACTTATTTAATGTTTTTTCTAGTTTTTGTTTTTTTTCTCAAGTATAACAGGGTGAAGTTGGTCAAAGCACTGTAAACAGACATGTTTACAGGGGTCAGATAGGTAACACATGTGAGCATGGTGAAATGAGAACCCATTGTTGTCATGCTTGTTACTCCTAAAGGTATTGATTTCTTCAATAAAACCTGAAATTATTTCTATATGAAAGATACTAATTTTTAAAAATGATATATATGCAAAAACAAAATAAAGCTGGTTGTACACTGGCTTCAGCTCAGGGGCTGTCTGTTTGCAAGCCTCGGCCTAGGCTCTCCACATACCATTGTCTAATGAAATCCCAAGGTCCTCATTGGCTGCTATTTGCAGAAGACCTCGTGGGTCCCTCTGGTCTGCAGTAGACTTAATTTGAGGTTAAATCCTATGGCAATATGGAGTCTGAAGATAAAGAAGATCTAATCGTTGAGCTTCTTCAAATATTTGAGGGAGTAGATGAGCTGCTGAAGGTCCCAGAGAGCCTCAAACAGCCTGAGGACCATTATTGGACTGCCTGCCACATTTTGTCCAGTGTGGAAAATACAGCTCTTTCCATTCTTCCTCCTGTGATGATTTATATCATCAAACTTCTACTACGTCTCGTTTTACACTAATAAATGGACTGTACTAAAGTTTTTTTTTGTTCTTGCTGATCATATTCATATCTTAAACTCTGAGATTGCTGAATATCAGGCTTATCTATTGACTAAACATGTCCTACTACCTGTTACAAGTGGGTGTCATCAAAATATACTCTCCAAAGCAAAAGTGTGACAATTCAAAGAGTCTATGAATTTGTTCTTTTTTAAAAAAATTATGCACTAGCCTTGATATCAGTTATACACAATATAACACAGAGCTTAAGATGTATTTCATACTAAAGTACTATGCTCCCCATGTGTTTAAAATGTAGTCATCTAATGCACAACACAGTACATATTAAGTATGTCTCGTCGGACAGTTTTTATTTTGTTATGCATTGATATTTATATCAAAAGCATATGTGATGCACATGCTAAATAAATAAGAGAAAACTTGTTTGCTATCAGATCAAAAATATCTGTGGTAATGAGACATGCTTTCGTTTTAATAAAGAGATTTTATTAGATTTCAGAACTAAATAAATGATTCATAATGCTTGAATCCTGAGATGGCTTCCTGCGAACAAGTTGGCTTGATTTCACTTCTCCTCTTCTTTCTGCAAATTCCATGTGTGCATTGCAGGATTTTATGTGAGACAAAACGCTTGGGAGAGTCTTTACACATCACGTTGCATTAATGGGACCATAAGGATTTTTTTTAACCAAGTTTTCAAATGACTGCCTGCTAATTTTAAATTGTCTTTCATATTGGCTATTTTTCTCATTTGTGACTCTGCTGCAGATACACAGAATAAGAATAGTAGTAGCAACTACAATAAGAATTTTAATGGCTCAGTAGTAAGCTCACTCAATTCTAGCAGGTATTGGGCAATTTCAAATATAAACTGCTAGTTATCATATGAGAAAATTTTTCAGAAATTGATAGATTATTTTTATTAGTCAACATAAACTCTTGATGTTTCAAGGACATTTTTCTATACTTTTAATAAATACATTTTACTTATTAACAATTGTTCCAATAAACATGATATTAACCAGAATATTCATTTTCATGACCCAGGTGTAAGGTTAAGAAAATACATTGATTTTGATTACCAAAACACTGACGATAAAGATTTGTGAAATATTTTCAAGTTGTCAATTAAAATATAGTAGAGACACCAGATACTAACAAAATAGAATAATTCTTCATATCAAATCTCAAATTATGGATCCTTTGTTAGTAATTCAAGTGCTTCAAGTTGTTTTTCCATTTGCACGTTTAACTAGCATTTTCTTTGATTGAACAAGCATGAAGGATAGTTTAGAGCAACATTTTCTAAAATTAGATCTCTGAGGGGGAAACGATTTTGAAATTTATTAAGTGAAGATAAATGTGTACACTCACACACTTGGAGAGTCACATGGATAGTGGCGTGTTAAAAGCAGAGATGAAATCTGTTTAGTATTATAGTTAATAATATAATATGTAATTTTGAGTTAACAGTGTATCCCAAATATTTGGCCCAGGAAATTTAATTTTGAATGATATGTATTGAGCAGGAAAAGGTTAACTCAAGGGTTGAGGCTGGGTTGCACAAACCCTGGACATTCCCAAAAGAGGCCTTTGGCCGGTGGCTTACGGGAGGTAAGCCCTAAGCCCTTGCAATATTCTTCCTGATACGAGTGTATTTTATATACCTGAGGGCTTGGGCCATGCTGTTTTCACGGTGAATCTCTGTTTTTGTATGCCTCAGGTCTTGGACCATGCTGTATCAGTTTGACCCAATACATTTACTCTAACAGTGTGAGTTATGGTGAACACTATGATGGAGTCTGACAAGCTGAGGTCAGTATTGAGGGCATTCCATGCCTACATGACTGATCGTCAGTAAAAATCCTGGACCTTCAGGCTTAAGAAAGCTTTCCTGGTTGATATTACTTCATACATGTTGTCATTTACCATTGCTAAAAGCATTAAGCAGGTCCTTGTGTATCCAATGGGAGGCAACACCTAAAATTTTACATCTGGTTTCTCCTGGACTGCATTGGTGTCTTTTCCCTTTGCTGATTTTTTTTTCCTTCTTTTAGAGTAGTTTAAAGATATTTTATTTAGTGAATGTACTTAAGATGTAATACATTACATAAATTTGAAATCAGAATATAGGCTATCTAGATCTTATATCCAAATCTTTGGTTATATATCTAGTTTAAAAAGTTACCCTGAAAATCCAGATGCATTCTGAATGGCACATGACATAATGTTATTATCATTTGTCTGTATTATTTTCTTGGTAGTTAATACAATCTTTTGCTTTTTCGTTGTTTGTTTTTTGGAGGTTTTTTTTTAATTTGAAAAAATGTAAGGGAAATAAGTCTTTCTTGTTATGTGGATAAACTATATCATGCTGAAGTCACGGCTTTCAGTTTATCTATCCTCTATCTATCCTCAGAATAGTGTACATTGTATTTGATAGGTAGATTTTTATCCTTCACTCCCCTCTTAACCTCCCCCTTCTTAGTTTTAAACATCCATTACTACTATTTATGACCATATATATCCATGGTTTAGCCCCCACTTACAAGTGAGAACATGTGGTATCTGTTTTTCCATTCTGGGGATACTTCACTTAGAATAATGGCCTCATTTCCATCCAAGTTGCTGCAAAAGATATTATTTCATTTCTTTTTTATGTCTGTGTAGTACTCCATGGTATATATATACACATTTTCTTTATCTACTCATCAATGGAAGGACATCAGGTTGATCCTACATCTTTGCAATTGAGAATTGGGCTGTGACAAAAATTCAGGTGCAGGTGTCTTTTCATAAAATTACTTCTTTTCCTTTGGGTAGATAGCCAGTAGTGGGATGATTGGATTGAATAGTAGGTCTACTTTTAGTTCTTAGAGGAATCTCCATCTTGCTTTCCATGGTGGTTGTACAAGTTTACATTCCCGTCAACATTATGTAAGTGTTCTCTTCTCACCACAATTGTGCCAACAACTATTGTTTTTTGACATTTTAATAATGGTGATTCTGAAAGGGGTAAAGTGGTATCTCATTGTGGTTTTAGTTTGCATTTCCCTGTTGATTAGTGGTGTTGAACATTTTTTCATATGTTTCTTGGCCATTTGTCTATCTTCTTTTGGGAAACGTCTGTTCATGTCTTTTGCCTACTTTTTGATGGGGTTATTTTTTTTTTCTCACTTATTTGAGTTCTTTGTAGATTCTGGATATTAGTTCTTTGCCAGATGTATAGTTTACAAATATTTTCTCCCATTCTGTAGGTTGTCTATTTACTGTGTTGATTAATTCTTTTGTTAGCCAGAAACCTTTTAGTTTAGTTAAGTCCTATTTATTAATTTTTACTGTTGCTGTATTTGGTTTTGGGGTCTTACTCTAGGCCAATGACTGGAAGTTTTTCTACATTTTCTTCTAGAATTTTTATGGTTTCAGGTCTCAAATTTAAGTCCTTAGTCCATCTTGAGTTAATTTTTGCATATGGTGAGAAATAGGGATCCAGTTTCATTCTTCTGCATGTGGCTATCCAGTTTTCCCAGCACCATTTATTGAATAGGGTCCTTTCCTCAGTGTATATTTTTGTCTGCTTTGTCAAATATCAGTTGGTTATAGCTATATGGTTTTATTTCGGGGTTCCCTATTCTGTTCCAATTATTTATGTGTCTACATTTATACCGGTACCATGCCATTTTGGATACTACAGCATTGTATTATAATTTTAAGTATCTGACTTATCTAATTATCTAATGTGATACCTCCAGATTTGTTCTTTTTGCTTAGGATTGCTTTGGCTCTTTGAGGTCTTTTGAAGTTTCATATGAGGGTTAGCATTACTTTTTCTAGATCTATGAGGAATGTCTTTGGAATTTTGGTGGGAATTGCATTGAATCTATAAATCACTTTAGGCATATGGACATTTTTAACAATTTTGATTTACCAATCCATGTACAGGGGATGTTTCTCCATTTGTTTGTGTCCTCTGAAATTTCTTTCATCAGTTTTTTATAGTTCTCCTTGTAGAGATCTTTCACCTCCTTGGTTAAGTATATTCTCAGGTATTTTATTTTCTTTGTAGCTACTGCAAATGTTACTGAGTTCTTGATTTAACTCTCTGCTTTACTGTTATTAGTACCCAGAAATTCTACTGAGTTGTGCACATTGATTTTATAACCTGAGACATGATGGAATTTACTTATCAATTCCAGGAGTTTTTTTGGTGGTGTTTTTAGGGTTTTCTAGATATAATATCATGTCATTATTTAACAGGGATAATTTGACCTTCTTGTTCCCCATTTGGATGCCATTATTTCTTTCTCTTGCTTAGTTGCTTTGGCTAGGACTTTCAATAGTATGTTGAATAGAAGTGGTGACAGTGGGCATCAGTATGATGTTGGCTGTAGGTTTGTCATATATGGCTTTTATAATTTTGAGGCATGCTCCTTCTATGCGTAGTTTGTTGAGGGTTTTTATCATTAAGGGTGCTGGATTTTATCAAATTCTTTTTCTGCATTGCTTGAGATGATCATATGATCTTTGTTTTTAATTCTCTTTATGTAGTAAATCACTTTTATTGATTTGTATATATTGAACCATCCTTGCATCCCTAGGATGGATCCCCCTCGATCATGGTGGATTATTTCTTTGAAGTGCTATTGAATTACATTTGCTAGTATTTTGTTGAGGATTTTTTCATCTACATTAATAAAAGATATTGGTCTGTAGTTTTCTTTTTGTGTTTTATCCTTTCCTGGCTTTGGTATCAGGGTGATACTGGCTTCATAGAATGAGTTAGGGAAGATTCTCTCTTTCTTAATATTATGGAACAGCTTCAGTAGAACGGCTATCAATTCCTCTTTGTTGGTCTGGTAGAATTTGGCTATGAATACTTCTGATCTGGAAGTTTTTTGTTGGGAGAGATTTTATTACTGTTTCAATCTTGTTACTCATTATGGGTCTGTTCAGGATTTTGATTTCTTCCTGATTCCAGCTTGGGAGGTTGTACATTACCAAAATTTTATCCATTTTCTCTAGATTTTCTAGTTTGTGTGTATAGAGGTTTTCATAGTAGTCATGGATGATATTTTGTATTTCTGTGGCATCAGTTGTAATGGTTCCTTTTTCATTTCTGATTGAGCTCATTTGAGTCTTTTCTGTTCTATTTCTGATTAATCTACCATTCTATTGATTTTATTTATCTTTTCACAAAACAGACTTTTTTTTCATTGATTCTTTGTATTGTCTTTTGGGTTTTCATTTTATTTACTTCTTCTCTGAGCTTTGTTATTTCCTTTCTTCTGCTAGGTTTGGGTTTGATTTGCTCTTTTGTTTTCCTAGTTGCTTGAGGTGCAACATTAGGTTGTTAATTTGTGATCTTTCTGTCTTTTTGATGTAAGTAGTTAAGGCTATGAACTTTCCCTTAACTCTTGTTTTACTGTATCCCATAGATATTGGATGCTTGTGTTGTGTTTATCATTCAATTTGAAAAACCTTTTTGATTTCCTTCTTAATTTTGTCATTGACTCAAGATTATGCAGCAGCAGGTTTTTAATTTTTATGACTTTGTGTATATTTGAGAATTCCCCTTGGAATTGATTTCTAGTTTTATTCCACTGTGATATGAGACTATACATGGAATGATTTCAATTTTTCTGAATTTGCTGAGACTTGTTTTTTGGGCTAACATATGATCTATCTTGAAAAAATCCCACGTGCTAATAAAAAGAATGTATATTCTGCAGTTTTGGGGTAGAATGTTCTGTAGATGTCTGTTAGGTCCATTTGTTGTAGAGGCTGTTTAAATCCAATGTTTCTTTGTTGATCTTTTGCCCCAGTGATCTGTCTTGTTCTGTCAGTGGAGTGCTGAAGTCCCCAGAAACTATGATGTTGCTCTTTATTTCTTTGCGTAACTTTAGTAAAATTTGTTTTATGAATTTGGGAGCTTCTGTCTTAGGTGTATATATATTTAAGATTGTTGTATCTTCTTGATGAATTTCTCCCTTTATCATTATGTAATGAACACCTTTGTCTTTTAAGATCTATTATATCTGACATGAGAATAGCTCTCCTGACCACTTTTGGTTTCCATTCTCAAGAATTTTTTTTTTCCATCCCTTTATCTGAAAATTGTGAGAATCCTTGCAAGTTAGATGTGTTTCCTGGAGACAGCATATACTTTGGCTGTGTTTTTTCATCCATTCAGCCTCTATCTTTTAAATGGAACATTAGGACTGTCTATGTTCAATGATAGTATTGATATGTGAGACCTTGTTCTGTTCATCATCTTGAGTGATACCTAGTTGCTTAGTTTTCTCCCTTGTGTTACTGTCTTATGAGAGTTAACTTTTGGATATTTTTGCACTGGTGGGTATTGATCACTGTGTTCCATGTATAGAGCACTCTTAATATTTCCAGTAGGACAGGTCTAGTGGTGACAAATTCCTTTAGTGTTTGCTTCTCTGGGAAAGAATTTATTTCTCCTTTATTTATGAAACTTAGTTTTGTAGGATACAAAATTCTTGGTTGATAGTTATTCTATTTAAGAAGACTGAAATTGAAACCCCCAATCCCTTGTGGTTTGAAAGGTCTCTGCTGGGAGGTGTGTTGTTTGTCTGATGGGTTTTCTTTTGTAAGCAACTTGTTTCATTTGTCTCATAGCTGACCAAAGTCAAAGTGAAGGAGAAAATCCTACAAGCTATGAGACAAATGAAACAAGTTACTTACAAAGGAAAACCCATCAGACAAACAGCATGCAGTCCACCCAGTTCCACAAGTAGTGGCTGTGCTGGCTTTCACCCCGCTTGGGGCTTCCCAGGTGGCAGCAGCTGCAGTGGGCAGTGGACTCCAATGGCTATGGGCGCATGCTATACCCAGGCCCCATGGGGGGTGTGGTTGAACAGGATTTTCCAGGCCACAGCAGTGGGCATCGGGGCCCATGGTCTCCTGCTCTGCCCAAGTCCCCCTGGTGGCAGTGGTGGCAGATGTTCATGTCAGCATCACCTGCCCACAAAGCACATACAAGCACCTGGATTTTCCCCTCTCCACCCCACCCCTGGCAGAGGAAAGGGGGAGGCAGCAGTTTCAGATCTGACTCCTGGGCAAAAGTAGCATTCTGGAATTAGGATGTTATAATGGTACCAGCCTCAGTGCCCAGAGCTCGCAAGCCAGCCATCCCTTCTTTCCTGAGCAATGCTGCTGCATAGCCTCCAGGCAGGTCTCTGTATCAGTCTGGAGGAGGCCTGCTGTTGTGAAGGGGCCCTTTCTGCCACTCTGGTTGCAGTATCCTCAAGGGAAGCACAGAGCCTGGGATTCTCTCCTCTGTCCCTTTCTGGTGGCTGCCTTCCCTAATTACCTCTGGTCCTGATGATCAGCTCATCCAACTTCTATCTTCTCCATTTCACTCCTGCTTCCTCTCCATGGACTCCCAGGGCTGTCACTGAGACAATGAATTCAAAGGTAGATATGTATTCACCACTTTCAATGGTGAATGCACGAATACGGCATTGTTTCAGGGAAATCTGCTTCTAGTCTGTTATCTTAGCCCCATCCTCTCCATTTGCTTACTTTAATTTCTATTCTTTTTCTGTAATAAATTATAACCATGAATATAATAGTTTTTTTTCTAAATCCTTTGAGTTCCTTTAGAATGTTGTAAAGCCTTAGGGTGGTCTTGGGAACCCCTCAAAAACTTAGTTATTAATATTCCACAGAAATGAATTTGGGAGAGGGGCATGTTTAAGCTGTATGTAACCAAATGAACTTAAAAACAATTTTAAAAGAGTGATTATAATGCTAATATTGAATTCCCTCTGATGTGAACTTACGAGAAAACAAAACAAAACAAAAAATCAGACGGTACTGATGAGTAAGCAGTCACTTGTAGCTTTGATTCTGGCTTGAGGGTATTCCATTCATCAGGTTAAAAGATAGAGATGTCTAATGCTGAAGAGGCATGTATACACATGCAACATGCACACACAGATGCATACACGCACAAAAACTCTTTTAACACATGTTTTTTTACCTCTGTGATTTATTTATGAAACAAACACATATACCAATTGAAGCCTTTAATGGTTAATATCTGAACTACTGTCTACCACTTTGGTTTAAGCTGACTGATAAAATAGCAAAAAGTTTTTATTAACTTATACTAATTCTTCTTATTCAGAGTCTGACTTAAAGAAAAGTCAAATAGTAAACTTCCAATTCTGGGAAATGTGCCCCCTATACTTGATTTATATTGGTAAGGTGGGAACTGAGGTATATGTCAGGTTTATTAAGAGCCAAAGGGTAAGTCATTTTTTTTTTTAACTGCTCAAATAATGGTTGAACAGTCAGGGGAAACTTTTATCACTCAAACCCAAAACAAGTAGGCACCCCAAAGGAATGAACTCTTTTACTGACCATTCTCTAGGATAAAGCCAGCATTGGTGATGAAACCACGTGAGAACTCAGAGAGTCAAACACAGTAGAATGTTAGACTATTACGGGGATTGAGTGAATTGCATAGAAGAATAAAAAATGGAAAAAGAAATTAGACTTTCACTAGTAGAAAAAAATGACTAGGCAACTCTGGGATATGTTACAACAAGCTCCTGAATAAAATAAATAGGAAGTATTTTACAGGCTGTGGGGATTGAATGAATGCAATCCATCTTCCTTGCGTAGGAACTGCTTCGCGGCTACCCACAAGCTCCCTCTAGTGAATTAAAATCTCACAGCAACTCAATCCATAAGCAATAGTTAGGCTTGAGCAATGGCCCCTTAACCAGGACAACATCCTGCGCATAACCCAGTCTGACCCATGATACCGCTGCATTTTGTTATGAGCTTCTTCTGCAGTAAACCATTTTTCAGCTACCTTTTCTCTGTTCCCTATACTAAGTATATTGGACATATATGTGCATAATCATTCTCACTCTGGCAATAGGAACATTTCATTATTTCCAATGGCAAAGCTGATCATATTTTCTTTTAGATATTTTTGTTTGTTTGTTTATGATACATCCTAACTTTACACAGTTATTTTTGTCTCTGGAAAATATATGTTAGTTAAATATGGTATAAATATGATGGAGTTTACTAAATAGGCCCAAAACGGGTAGCTGGGTTTTGGGATATCTCTTCATTCTTTCCATTTGACAAATATATATATTAAGCATATGGTACATAAAAGGTGCTCCAGTAGGTCATAAATATGGGGTATTAATTGCTTTGGATCCCAATAAATGTGTAATACTGCCAGGAAGGAGCAACTCATATCATTATAGTAAAAGGCAAAACATATATAAAATGATAGACAAAAAATTATTTCTGGAAACAAAATCACATTACAAAGACCCTTCTTCCTGCTACTGAAAAGGAAGGGAGACTCTCATATCTGAATTGACAGGCTACTGACTTTGGGCTGAGCTGTGCAATGGAAGATCTGCACAACTGGATACATCCAGGGAGTTCCAGTTCTAAAGTGAGAAAATATGAGGGAGAGAAGATATGTAGGTGCAAAAATCAGGGAAGACAGGGGAGACAAGTGGCTTCAAAGGGACAGGGAATGAGGAGGAGTGCAAAAAGATGCAGAAAGAAAAAGAGTGGGAAGGTGAGAATCATTTGGGCATTTGGCATAAAATAAAGATTTGGAAAAAATATCCAAAAATGTTCTTAAAGGTGTTTTGCTGTGAGATGTGGTGCGAACTCCATCCACATGCTTAATAAATAGTCATTAAACCTCCACATTACTCTTCAACTGCGTTGTTGGAGATTATAAAATTATTGTATCATGTACTCACCATGCCATACACAAAAGGTACTCAATAACTGTTTGTTGAATTGAATTCCCTTCTGTACCCAATTCCACGCAGAATAGTTTAGTTTCAAATCTGTTGTGCTTAGCATGGAAATGAGTGTAGGGAAAAGTAATTGAGTGATATCCTTTGCTCAGCACAGGTACTAAGTAGAATTTTCATTTTGATTAGAGGAGCGATTAACCGGTAGTAGGAAAACTTGAGTGATATCGTAAAGTGGCAGCCAACTGGAGGGCCATGTTCAGGATCACATGGGCTACTAACAATAAGTGATGTCATTGCAACCCAGCAGCAGTCGTTCAATCAATGACATTCGCTCAAGGCTTAGCAAAACATGGCAGTCAGAAGAATTTCTAGAAAGTTTGCTATATCAGGGATAAATAATAATTTTCTCATCATGAGAATCTCAGATTTCTTCTAGATGTCATACATTAAGCAGTGGTATGCTAACAAACCAGTTCTCTGGGAAAAAAATAAATTAATAATAGTATTAAATAAAAGCCCCGACTTATAGCATTTGCAGTTTCTGGGGTGCAAATGTTTTCATCATGGCTGATTTTAAGTAGCCATCGGTTTAACAGTAAATAACAGCATTCCTGAATACTTAACAACTGGCTGTCATAAACCAGTCCCAGCTCCACTACAAAAGGTAAGCTCTGGAGCTCTGAGTTGGGGCCAGGACCTAAGTCACATTTGAAGTTCGGTGACCTACAAGAAAATCTATGGCTGCTCATCATGGTCATCTTCTGTGACCAGCTCCTTTCTGGAAAAGAGAAGTCCCGGCAATGAGGACACTGTTGTTGGCAAATGCATCTTGCCATGACCAAGACACAAATTTAGGCAAAGCAGTAAAAGGAGGGGAATGTGTGTGTGTGTGTTTGTTGCGGGGGCAGCGATTTTTAGCCATTGTTTTTCGATACTTCAATATTTCTTAACATGTCCACATCTCCATGTGTCCATAGGCAAACTCAAAATAAAGCTAGTTGTAAATTACAAGGCTAGCACATTCAGCTAGACTTTAAAAAACAGCCTCTTGGATCACAAATTATATTACGGTCCGATAATCGTAAAACTATGAATTAGGTAGAATGCCTCAGACGGGGGAATAGACTAGACATTTGCACTGTCTTATCAGATAGAACCAAAGGCGTTAAGGGGAAAGAAAAGTTGCTGAGGCAGCGGAGGGGAGAATTGGGCCAGGAGGGAGGGCTGGAGAGCACACTCTGAGTGCAGGGCGTGATTGGAGGGCTCAATGGCAGCCATCAGACATTTCTGTCAAAAGATGCCTTAACTTCCCCTCCTCTTCCCCTCTCATCTTCTTCCCCTTTCAGCGGTGAATACTGAGAAAATGACTGAAGACAATGTGGAGTTTACAGCGTTTTACACTGGGCTCTTTTTTCTTTGCCTTTGACTTGTGAATGACTGGGAATTGTTTTATTGTAAAAAGTTCCTCAAAGAAAAAGGACTTTTATTTCACCTAATCATGCGAGACTGGGCAGCAGGCAAACACTTAGTGCCTTGTTTCCAGCTGCCACTCAGACGCTGCCATTGTTAACAGGGGCCTGGGCAGGGCTGGCTGCGCCTCTCCAGCTTGCCAACCTCTGGCTGCACTGACGGGAGGCAGAAACACTTCACACATGGGCCACTCGCTTCTTTTTAATTCCACTTTTAATTTGCCAGGCAAAATATTAGGGCCTTTTAGCATCAAAATGAGAACCTCTTCTGAAAGCCTGATTCTCAGTACGGTTGGAACAGAAAGAAAAAGAGAAAGTCCTGCGATCTGTGCCCTTCCACGATGAAGTGCTAAGACAGAAGAAGAGAAACTGAGAGCTGATGGGGAGGGGCGCTCCCACTGGAAAGGCAGACACTGAAACTCATTTGCACAAATGTTTTAACTGCAGATTCATACTTGGTAGCTAAATGTCAGCCATCTACAGCTTCATCAGGCCTTTTTAACCCTTCACTGCCAAAGGGGGCATTAAGATAAGAAATTATCTCAGCGTAGAAGGGAATTCAGAATGAGTAATGGGTGTAGCCATATAGGTAAACATCAATTAGGATCCTTAAAAAAGAAGAAAATGTAAAAATATTGTGTCAAATGCTATAGTAACATTCGCTGTCTTCAGTGACCAAGGATACAGACTTCCCCACCAGAGTTTTCCAGCTTAAGTCACTAGAATGAGTAAGTCTCTCTTAGGTCCGTCTTCACAGAATTCGTTTGTTGTGGATAAAAAGAAATGTTAATAATGTTAAGTTTACAACATTTCTTAGTGGATCTCATGTAAAAAATATGTAGAGGTTCAAAAAATACAATAAATAAAAAGATAAGATTTCTGGAGTTCCGTTTAAAATGCTAAAATGACAATGGTTTAATTTATTTGAAAAATTGAATTAGATAAATTGTAAACCTCTTTGTTACTTATTCTGTGTGTCTGTGTGCCTGAATGTGTTTATGTTAATTTAGGATGAGACCCTTGCATTCAGTTTCATAGGAACCTGTGATTAAGCCTCCAACGAAAAAAATTATAAACAAATTGGCCATTTAATTAGAGAAAGGAAACAGAAATATTATCCAACCATTTAGAACCGCATCCCAAATTTAAGACAGGATTTTATTTTGAATATTAAGCTCACTTTCTACATGAGAAAATATACTCATGAAAGCAAATGTAACTAGGCCTCTTTTGGTGTTATTGTTGTCGTGTGCAGAAGTTGCTTATTCTCAAAAATCAAGAAAATATAAATTCATGGACCACTCCAAAAATATGGGCTCCTAAATAGCATTTTCTAGTAGATTAAATGTAGGGTTTTAAGGGTTGATACCTTTCTTACAAGAAACCAGGCCCTAACTGGCTGGTACTGCAAATAGGCAGAGACTGGAGGAGGGGGCGGGATCAGATGATGGAGGCAGAAGAAGAAAGTCAAGGTGAAATGTCCCGAGATCTGACAATCTTTTTTTTTTTTTTTGAGACAGAGTCTCACTCTGTTGCCCGGGCTAGAGTGAGTGCCGTGCGTGGCATCAGCCTAGCTCATAGCAACCTCAAACTCCTGGGCTCAAGCAATCCTTCTGCCTCAGCCTCCCGAGGCTGGGACTACAGGCATGAGCCACCATGCCCAGATAATTTTTCTATATGTTTTTAGTTGGCCAATTAATTTCTTTCTATTTTTAGTAGAGATGGGGTCTTGCTCTTGCTCAGGCTGTTTTCGAACCCCTGACCTTGAGTGATCCTCCCGCCTCGGCCTCCCAGAGTGCTAGGATTACAGGTGTGAGCCACCGTGCCCGGCCTTTCCCTTTCTTTTTGGTAGAGACAGGATCTTACTCTTGCTCAGGCTGGTCTCAAACTCCTGACCTCAAGCGATCCTCCCACCTCCGCCTCCCAGAGGGCTAGGATTATAGGCATGAGCCACTGCACCCAGCCAGACCTTCTTTATTTATTTATTTATTTTTTGAGACAGAGTCTCACTCTGTTGCCCAGGCTAGAGTGCCGTGGCGTCAGCCTAACTCACAGCAACCTCGAACTCCTGGGCTCAAGTGATCCTTCTGCCTCAGCCTCCTGAGTAGCTGGGACTACAGGCATGTACCACCATGCCTGGCTAATTTTTCCTATATGTTTTTAGTTGGCCAATTAATTTCTTCCTATTTTTAGTAGAGACGGGGTCTTGCTCTTGCTCAGGCTGGTTTCGAACTCCTGACCTTGAGTGATCCTCCCTCCTCAGCCTCCCAGAGTGCTAGGATTATAGAGCCAGGCCTTCTTTAAAAGGAAAAGAAGAAGGCCGGGCGTGGTGGCTCACACCTGTAATGTGTTAGCAGAAACCAATGGGTTATAAATGTAGAATGATGTGCTTTCTGCCCAAATGGTAATTCACCTTGGTTTGCTATGTTAAAACTGTAAATACAACAGAACATTAATAAATGTCTCTTGTGTAGCAAAGAAAGAAAGAAAGAAAGAAAGAAAGAAAGAAAGAAAGAAAGAAAGAAAGAAAGAAAGAAAGAAAGAAAAGAAAGAAAAGAAGATGAAGAAGAAGAAGAAGAAAAATCATGAAGTTAAAATTAGGTTAAAAAATTAAGTCCGGGCCGGGCGCGGTGGCTCACGCCTGTAATCCTAGCACTCTGGGAGGCCGAGGCGGGTGGATTGCTCAAGGTCAGGAGTTCAA